>JZSA01000848.1:0-58569 GCA_000956155.1 Cotesia vestalis
AGTGGCCATAACTTCTAAAATAATTGCTCTAAATGCAATTTTAACTACTCTAAAGTGTTCCCCGGGCAATTTCCTACAAGACCTATTAGTTTTTTATACGGAAATATTTTTTTTTTGAAAGATATTCGGACTTTAAGAAAATTCGCAAAATCCTAACTTTGAAATTTTGACTCCGGACCAGAAAAGTGGCTATAACTCCTAAAATAATTGCTCTAAGTGCAATTTAAACCACTCTAAAGTGTTCTCCGGACATTTTCCTACAAGACCTATAAGTTTTTTATGCGGAAATATTTTTTTTTTTCAAAGATATTTGGACTTTAAGAAAGTTCGAAAAATCGAAAATTCGAATTTTTTACTCCAAAACATAAAAGTGGCCATAACTCCGTAAATAATGACTTTAGGGGCAAAATGGGCCATTCTAAATCGTCGGAAATTAAAATCTGTATTTTCGGATCTAAAAGTGGGCATAACTCCTAAAATAATTGCTCTAATTGCAATTTTAACCACTCTAAAGTGTTTCCCAGGCAATTTCCTACAAGACCTATGAGTTTTTTATACGGAAATATTTTTTTTTCCAATGATATTTGGACTTTAAGAAAATTCGCAAAATCCTAAATTTGAAATTTTGACTCCAGACCAGAAAAGTGGCCATAACTTCTAAAATAATTGCTCTAAATGCAATTTTAACCACTCTTAAGTGTTCCCCAGGCAATTTCCTACAAGATCTATAAGTTTTTTATACGGAAATATTTTTTTTTTCAAAGATATTTGGACTTTAAGAAAAATCGAAAAATCGAAAATTCGAATTTTTGACTCCAAAACATAAAAGTGGCCATAACTCCTAAAATAATGACTTTAGGGGCAAATGAGGCCATTCTATTTATTCGTATTTTATACTTTTTTCTTTGTCTTAATACTTTTTTTTATCTAGGGTGACAGATATCTCTCAACTTCCCAAAAAAATAAAGTTTCGCTTATAAGTGATCGGATCGGATCGTGTAAACCCTATCACATGAAAAGGATAGAGTTTCCTATCAAGTGAAAAATACATAATGCGGGTAATCTGATCCACTTGGCTTCGCACGTGCGGCAAATGCGCGATAAAGCTACTACTCTAGCCGCTACTGTAACCTGGACTTTCAACCCGCTCCCTTCGACCCCCTTGCGGCTGTTTTTAAATTTTCCAACCGAAAAATAAGGACAACAATTCACAAATTTCGTCTTTAATTTTCAGCCGTTGAGAGAAGTGTCCCGGACAATAAACTCCAGGAACAATTGAGAGCCACTGGTTAGAGGGGCGCGTGCCATAAGTTCACATCTGCTGCAGTTGGTTTTACATCCCTCTTTACTATACATTCATACAAGTACATCCACTGGAAACTCAACTCACTCTTGTTATATTTATACTTTATATTTCATGTAGATGTATGTGTATATTTCTCTCCGGTCCGGCTCGCTCGATTCTATTCACTTTGGATCCGATTACAAAAACACTTCCGCAGGAAACTGTCTAGATCTTTCCACCGTATTTTTAAATCATATTCATAAAAAAGTCTTAACCTGGAACCTGGCTACACTTATTTTTTATTTTTTAAATAACAACTTCCTTTATCGACATCCTTATTATCATTTCTCAGGAACAAATACCGTAATTATGGGATTACAATCGGCTTTAATTAATAAACAGTAATGAGTGACTCGAAAATAGTCAAAAATTTTGAATAGTCACTGTAAAAATAAAAATTTTCAGTGAGAAAAATATTTTTTTAATTTTTTCTGAAAAAAACGAATTGTGTTTGCTTAAAAAATTTTAAAATATATAAAAATGCCAAGTTTCATTAAATAAAATTAAATTTTACTAAAATTAAATTCTATACAGCAATTTTTAAGATTTTTAAACAAATAAATTATTATTCAGAGAATTTATCAAAAAAGTTACTTTTAAAAATAAAAAAAAAATATTTACACAATTTTTTTAGAACAATAAAAAATTTTTTTATAAAACTAAAAAGGTTATTTTAATTTTTCAATCTATAAAATTTGCAGCTTTCAACAATTTTTTATTTTTATTAAATAAAATAAAGAATTCCGCAATTTTTTCCAACAATATAAATAAAATCAATTAAAAATTGTTGAAGTTAAATCTACCTTAAAAAAATCCTTTTATCTTTTAAAATTACTTTAATTATAAAAAATAAAATTTAACTTCTAAAAAACATCCGAAATTTTCCTCATCTGGAGCTTGTATTCGTCAAGATATTAAAAAAAAAAAAAATTCCCAGAAAACATTGCAATTTCTCGGGTCCCATTACTCCCAAAATTCCATCCAAACGTCTATTCGACAAAATAAACAGGCTTTACCGATTTTATACCTGAGAAGTAAAATAAATTCCCGTACATGTAATCGAAACAGACTCCGGAATCTGCTGTAGAAAAAGAATATGCAATAGATTACATATTACATATTACATTAGTCCTACCTGATATCAGGCCCAGGACAATTGTCATTAAAATAAACGGTAGCCGGGGGATTTTGCCGGAGGGCCTGAAGTTAAAACCAGCCTAAGATCCACTTGGCTGTCCATTAGTCAGACAAAGAAACTTTGAGGAGTGGGGAAGGGGCCCTAGAGGGCCTTAGAGGCCCAACGGTTTGCGTTGAATTTCGGGGGCTGTGAACAAACAGCAGTTGTAGCCGAAGGCGACCGAGTTGTCCCGAAGCTAAACAGGTAAGCAGCTGCGTCAATTCGGCTCGGAAACTGATGCCTGATGCTTCACACCGCCTGGGTGTGTATTGGTGTGCATGTGTGTGTATGTAATTCTTGGTAGGAAACCCACAGAGACGCGTGTTTAAATTAGTACCGGCACAACTGTCGTACGTTGAACATGTCAGTGTCGAATAGTGAAGAGTGAATTTAAATTTAGTGAAGAAATGTTTTGATAAAGTGACAATGAAAGTGTGGATTTTCTTGACGCTTTTCCTGGCCGTCAAGGCGGACCTCCTGGACCTCTATGTCGAAGACATGGACCAGGCGATGCGGCCCAGGGCCAGAAGAGCCCCCAAGGTGCCTTTTAAAATCGGGGATTACAAGAAGCAGAAGCTAGATGTCGATGACAACTGGACCATTGGAAAAAAGCATTTTAAGAGCAAGATCCTCAACAGGGACGGCCTTGAGGTTCCTAATCTTAAGGAACAGAACCAGGACAGAGACTTTGAGCTGGTTAAGAGCAATCGCATGTTGGAATTGCTGGAGGGCTTTGGAAGGAGGAAGAGAAGTGTCAGTAAGAAAACCAAGGAAGTTTTCCAGCCGAGTTTTGTTAAAGGGGAAATCAAGAGACAGAAGCGGATTCGCAGGGGTGATTTGAAACATGAGTTCAATTTTACTAGACACGAAGTCCTGGATGACCTTGGTGATGTCCTGCTGGAATGGGACATTTCTGGAGAAGATACGGTTGATTTTAGAGTCACTGCTAGGACTAGGGGGTACGTTGGGATTGGGTTTAACGACAATGGACACATGAAGGGAGCGGATATTATTCTGACCTGGGTGGATGACCATTCTGGTGTCGTCAATCTTTTGGTAAATATACTTTTTTTTTTTCGTCTTGATTTTGAAAGTTTAAGAAGATTCAGCTTTAATATTTCATGCTTTATTTTATTTTTACAAATTTTGAAAATTTTTTCCGCCATAAAATTACGCGCCAATATTTAAATATTTAATTTTAAATTTTATTGGCTGAGAAAAATAGGGATTTTTGGGGAAAATAGAGATACGAAAAAATTATAAGATTCCTTTTTTGTATTTGAGATATTTTGTTCAATATTTTGAATTTTAAATTAAAAAAAAATTTTTTTAGAAAAAAATTGGGAAGAAAAATATTTTTTTGGCTCAATTGAACTTTTTTTCTGTGCAGCTCATCAATAAAAATCCAAAATTTTGGGAAAATTAAATTTTTTTCCTTAAAAAAAATCGTAAACATTTAAAACACATAGTGTAGATTAAGTGTTTTTGAGTATCTGGTTTTATTCGGCGTTCTCGGTTATTCGGAACCTGTCGCTGCAAAAAGAGAAAAAATTTGGTAACTAAACCGGGCCCGGCAAAAGAGTAAGAAAGAAAAAAAGAGAGTATAAGATCTGGAGAAGGGGAAGGTGAAAATGAATAAAAAGAGGATGAATTAAAGTAAGATTAAGAAGCCGGAGGACGGAATTTTATGGGGACAAAGGGCGTTTTTTATGGAATAGTTGATTCTTTAAACAAAAGACACCTGAATTCCATATTATTCGCCTTCTCGAGGGGTTTTTGTGAGAAATAATAGTTTAGTGGTCAGCCCGTGGTTTATTTTTATGGGAATTAGATAACAAAATAGTGAGTGAGATAAAAGAAGCCGGAGGTCAGACATAACCTGTATTTCTTAAATTCTTTAACAGATTCTCAACTCGGTTCGGAGAACGGCTAATCTTAATTAAATTTATTTCCATCTCGGCAACTATCCACTAATATAAGCGACATTTCGAATAAAAAACAAATAACAACTTTAGATTGAGATAAAATACGTAATAAGTCTTATTTTTTATTCCACTGACCGTGTCTATCTACCTATATCCCTTAAAACGATACCAATACTATTATCCTTTTCCGTCTTGATCTCGATAATGATCTCCCGTCAATTCATTTTATTGTTTTTTCTTTCGGGATCCGAAGCCCCCAGTTGATGGATGCCCCGCAGATGGCCAGATTTTAATCCACCCGACCGGAATCCGCTCGATTGGGTCCAGGGGGTATCCTCCGTCATGCCTAAGTCAGATCCCAGTGATAGACAGCCTTCGGTTGCTTTTTCAGCCATTTCAATTGAATTGTTCCCGAGCCTTGCTGAGTGATGCAAATTTCAGGACCAGGGCTTTTTTTGCTCTTTTGAAAATTATTAAATTATAAAACGCTGAAAGGAAAATTTGAGCATGGAATTGCAGGAGCTGTTGCAGAACGGTTGCAAAAATTAAAGGATTTATGGTAGAATAATTCGGGAAGGTTTTAATTGATGTCATTATTTTTGGGAAGGAGAAAAAGAAAGTGATTAGGAAATTTTCTTTAAAAATTACCAATAATTTTTAAAGCATCAAAGTTAAAAATAATAAACTCGGAAAATTAAAATAAATAATTATTTTTTATTTAAGATTGAAAAATTACAGTAAAATAAAATGTTTTTAAACTACTAAAAAATTAACCGGTTGGTATTATCCACGTTTCTTTGCGGCGGTGCTGCAATCGTTTTCCGACTTATCAGCTGTATAAAAAATTACACATTTTGGTGATCAGTTTTTGCTCAATTACAGTTTATTCTCACAATACTTTTATAAAATTTAATTTCGTTCAATTAGTTAAATATTATTTACAAAAATGTACTTCAGAATTTTTTTTTGCTATTAGCTATTATCCTACACATATTTTAAAGTAAAATAAATAAAATTAATTAAACATTCAATCATTAAAATTTATTTTTTTAATGATTTAAAAACTAAAAATTTTCCATAACAAGTGCGGTATTAAATTTTTCTCATGAATTTACCAGAAAATTTCCTTCCATGTGGATATACATATTGGTATTTCTTTGGCAAAGGGAATAGAAGAGTCTCAACAGGGGGCCGACGTGTCTGGAGGCCTTGGGCCGGCTGGACAAGCAACCAGTGGTCTCATGCCAAATAACGTATTTTGCACTCTTCTCGAGATCTCTATCAGATATATTCGAGTATATTATTTTTAATTGCTCTCAAGAATAAAATATCCCTTAAAACTGTTTTTGCCTCATCAATAAATCAACGAAACAATTAAAAACCATAAAAAATGATGGTAAGATAACTAAAATAGTTTTCCTTGTCGTGAATAATTTAATTGTTTCCATCCCGGTTCTCAACGCACCCATATTTCCCATGAATCCCCTTCTCCTCTTGAATAAAACACAATCCTAAATCTAAGTCTCGAGAATATCAAAGGATAGCATGCAATAAAAGTAATTCAAAGAGGGTGTACTCATTAGCATACCTGAAGCGACATCCTGACATAATCCAGGCGATGATTTACGACTGGTGATCTTATGGTATGTAAACCGGTCGTATCAATAAAATGAAACATACATATCTCGTACCTTGTGCTTACACACACGGATCATGTAGATGCCATCTTGATTGGGTGTATACCCAATCATGTTGTGTTTTTCTTCAATGCCACTCCATCAACTTCCCTTCCATTCATTCCGCATTAGAAAGACTAGAGCATACTAGTACTAGCTTGATGTAATGACCAAATTTGCTGGTCATCAGTCAGGTACGTTCTAATCCTTCTAAGCCTCGAGTCATATTATCCTGGCCTTGAACCGAGCATTGTGACTAATTAGCGGCAGAAGTGAATAATCGCGATTAAAATCAATGAGTTAACAAGGTGAAGCTAAAAGTTCTCGAGGCACATTAACATCCTTCGATCCGTGACGGAATTGCGGAGCATGACGCAAGTCGGATTCGTTATTCGCAGGAAGAGCTCAAGACCCTAACATATTAACAGGTACAAGTTTAATTTATGAGATACTTAGATCCCATAAAACCTCAAAGCTGTCTGCAGGTAGTGAGCCTCGATTTAAAACCTGGGATTTTCCGTTAACTCTTTGTGTATCTAAGCCCCAATTCGTCCCAATAGAATTCCCACGAGATTTTACAATTCTGGATCTTCTTATTCAATAGACACTCATATTCATGTTTTTTTTTTTTTTTTTTTTAGGATTCACACGGTGATGATGATGCCAATGCATCTCCGATCACAGACGCCTCCCAAGATGTTAAGATACTCGAGGGCTTTCAGAACGACACCCACACCTCAGTTACGTTCTCACGGGCATGGCAAACCTGCGATCCAGACGATTATCACTTAACCGTAAGTTATCTAAGAGTTTCCCCTCAGCTCCAAACTTCCAATAATCGGCAATCTTTATTTTTATCCTTGTAGGAAGACAGTGTGAGGGTGATCTGGGCGATGCACGAGTCAGACCCCGAATTGAGCACCCCGGTTTGGCACCATGAGCACCGAGGATCCCGCAAGCTGAGAATCAGAGCGCCAGCGGACAGAAAAGCACCTGCTAAGTCTGTTGGTGTCAGGCACTGGGACGTCAAGTTGAATCAATTCGCCGTGGACGGAAAAGACAACACTGTCTATTGGTGCAAAATTTTCGCAGCTCCAGTCAGAGAGAAGCACCATATGATCGGGGTGAGCATCTTGCACTTAGCACTTAGTCTTCTACTTCTACTTCTAATCCAAATTGTCCTTCGATGCTAATCCAAATCGTGTTGCAGTATGAGCCGCTGATAGACAAGGGCAATGAAGATCTGGTCCATCACATAATCCTCTATGAATGCGCCTCTACATCCCCGACGTTGAAAGAACACGCGCGGATCGTTGGAACTGCTTGCTAAACGTCGATCATGCCAAGAGAGTGGGACTCTTGCATCCAACCTATAGTCGTTTGGACCCGCGGCAGCAAAGGTAGGCTCCATTGATAGATTATCTTGAAGTTATCTTCTTAAATACCGACTGATGATGATGGTAATCAATTCCAGGTGATTGGCTGCCGGAACACGTGGGACTGCCAGTGGCTGAGCACCAAGAAGGCTCGTACTACATGTTGCAGGTGCATTACAACAACCCAGGTCTGAAGAAAGCAGTTGATAGCAGCGGAGTGAGGCTCCATTTGACCTCGGAACTCCGGCCGCAAGAAGCAGGGATATTCGTTTCGGGGATAGCCGTGTCTCCGTTGCATCTTATCCCGCCGAAGCAGAAGGAGTATGCGACTGCTGGTTACTGCGACACCCGCTGTACCGACGCGGTAAGTCTAAATTGGACAATCGCCTAGTTTGAATTGAACAATGCTGATTAACTTTGAATGATCTTTTCAGCTGCTCCCAAAAGAAGGAGTCAATGCGGTGTCTGTTGTCCTGCACTCGCATCTGGCAGGAAGGAAGATGAGCCTTAAGCACATCAGAGAGGGCAAAGAACTCCCGCATATTGTCAGGGAGAACCGTTTTGATTTCGATTACCAGCAATCCCACAGTTTGCAGGAAGAAGTTAAAATCCTACCGGGCGATGAATTGGTCACAGAATGCGTTTACGGAACTGAAGATAGAACGCGGCCAACTATGGGCGGATACGCCGCCACACAGGAAATGTGCCTGGCTTTTGTGGTTTATTATCCGCGAACTCAATTGGCAGGCTGCTACAGCACGTCTCCACCAAAGGATTTCTTCAAGACCCTCGGGGTCTATGACTTCAAGGGAGTTACTTTGGACAATTTGGAGAAGCTCTTTCTGACTTCTGGGTAAGCTTCCGATCTTAATGATTACGTTAACTTTGCGTTAACTATCGTTGATGCTGATTAATTCGCTTTCTTACAGAACTGACGGAGTGATGCAGCCGTCTACAGTCCAGCAACTTCCAGTTTACCCCGCGGTCAGACCCAGAGATGAAGTGGACCAAGAGGTGATCAGAGAAGCCCAGTCTGCTTTGAAGGCCATGGACGACTTCTCGGATATGGAAGATGAGGACGTCATCTTCACTAGGCTTGTGATTGACAACCCAGAAGAGTTCCGCGGCAGGACTTTGGCAGAACATCTCCAAAACTTGCCCTGGACTGAGGAACTCCTTGCCAGGAGCATCGAGCGAAGTTTCTAACGAGGCAGGCACATGACCTTCTGCCGCAGGCGCGACGATAAATTGGCGTTGCCTTCACTAGTCAGGGAGTTTCCGAACTACACTGCTTCGGTGGAGCCAAAAAGAACCGTCTGCTCGAAAAAAGTCGTCACTTCTGCAGGGATCAATATTCTTCCAAGCTTGGTCATCATTTTTGCCTTGTTGGGGTTCTTCTGCTGATCGGCCAGTTTTAACTTGTATATTTTTAGATTAAGATCAGATTATATTATTTGTAGCCTATTTATTATAGAATTCCGATAGAGTTAAGTTGATTTGCCTTCAAAGGTAATTTTGTAAAAAGAAATATAAACATGAGATTCCATTTGTACATATTTATTTATAACATAACTTAAGAGCTATCAAGCATAAGATTTACAAAAGAATATTATTTTTATTATTCACCAGGATTTAATTTTTCCGTGTACATTTTAAGTGTTAAATTTCCTAAAATCAATGTTATTTTATATCTGACATCTTATTTTATTTATTTTAATGTAAAGTTAAAAGCTATTTTTAAATAAAACATATCTAAAATGAAACTTTTGTCTCAAAATCTAAAATTTCAAATCAATACTATCCAAGAGTCTATTTTTAGCAACCTTGACCGATTCCAGCTTATCAACACCACCAGATGCTTCATAAATAATTTTATAAAGGACACTTTTCAATACTGATCATTTAAAAATAGAGTACCCAATTTTCCAGCTGATTGGACAGAGCATCTGAAAAGAGAATGATTGCTTCGGATTCTTAACCGGTACATTACGCCCCCACATTTATGGTTAAACGCACGGCTCACCAAGCAAAAGGTGGTCCCATGTGTTTGCCGCTGATAACTCCCGATTGGAATTATATTGAATTATAGCGCTCACATAGGATCGAGAGTATAAATACGCGGGTTTTCTTTGCTGGAGCATCAGAGTACTCGGGACATTGGTGGAGTATCCTTCCATTCTCAACCAAGGAACCGACAATCGACAAGTGGCAACTATTTAACAGTAAGTATTTCATTACACCATCATCACCATCACCATCATCATCACTAATTTCTGCCAATTAATCTTCCTTGCAGATGAGGCGAACACGATTCACAGTTCTACCAGTTCGTTCTTGGCAATATGTTGGTCTGATGGTGGTGTCTCTAGCTTGCATGACTCTGGGCCTGGTGTCCAGAGACCGAGCTGGAAGATCTGGAAGCCTGGCTGGGCCCGAACTGAAGCACACTGCGCCGCACGAGTAAGTAATTAAACATTCATCATGTCTAATTCCTTTGATAACTTCTAATTGCTCCTTAATCATGATTCCCAGAGTTGACGCTTGCCCAAATGAGCTAGCCATGGTCTTCCGATCGCTCGGTGACGACCCGGCTGCCAAAGGACTTGAATTTGACCACCGAATCGACCCCTACAAACTGGATCAGTCAAGAATATCAAGATCCAGGTCCCTAGATCGCGTCGATGCACGACGATTAGCTCGTCGAGAAATCGATGCTCGGTTGGAGAGTCGAATACTGAGCAGAAACTTAAGAGAGAGCCAAAGACTGAACCGCGACAGGCAATTGGAGAGTCGTGCTAGAATCGACGTCCGAAGCCGTCAGAATCGCGGAGAAATCCGGACTTCAGTTCGGGATCGACGAATTGAGGAGACTCGAGTTCGGGATCTGCGGAACCGAGACGTTTCGCGGAGTAGACAACTTGAAACCCGGGAATATTCGCGAGATCGACGAGTGGATTCTAGGGCAGTTGAGAGACGACTTGCTGAAGTTTCTCGAGTTCGTGAATCACGAGACGAACGTCGGGTAGCATCAAGGTCATTAGAAACTCGCGACAGACGTTCTGCTGAAGCCTCTCGAGTTCGTGAATCGCGAAATGAACGTCGGATGACTTCTAGACTGCAAGATTCACGGGAGCGACGAATTGTTGAAGCTTCTCGAGCTCGCGAATCACTCGGACGTCAGGATCGAGTTCGCGAATCACGAGATGAACGTCGTGGAGCTTCTAGATCGTTAGATTCACGAGAACGACGAGTTGTAGAAGCATCTAGAGTTCGCGAATCGCGAGACGAACGTCGTGGAGCTTCTCGATCGTTAGATTCACGTGAACGACGAGTTGTAGAAGCATCTAGACTTCGCGACGAACGCAGGGTATCAGAAATCCGAGGACGTGATGCACGGGATCAACGTTTCTCTGCTACTAGAGCAGAAAGTCTAGGAAAACGTGAAGCAGAAAGCTCACGAGCTCGCGAAACTCGAGATGAAAGAAGGACCCGTGATAACAATGCTCAACGTGCTTCGTTGGTCAGCCGGATTCGACGGGAATCCATCTCTCGAGAACGGCTAACTGCTGATCGCAAGGCTGATACGATCAGGGTATCAGGAGAAGATCAGATCCGAATTAACTACCTCAAGTTGCCAGAAATCAGTGCTAAATCTGACTTCGAATTTATCAAACAGGCTCTGGTGGCTGGTTTGTTCACTATTTACGCTGCTTCTATCTTCCAGGGCAAGGCTAGCTACTTCAGGTAATTTAAAAAATTTTTTTTGAAACTCTTCTGCAGTGCTGATGGTCATTTATCTCTGTTACAGGTCCATTATCCCCCAAGCACGTCTTGCAGCCTGGTAAACATTATCTTAACCTGAAATATAACTGGCAATTCTGGCACTCTATATTTATCTATATTCTGGCCTAAATCCTAACTAGTCCTATAGTTCCAAAAATATTTGCAGCCAGATTATTATTACTCATTAAAAATTGTAACTATATATTATATATTATATATTATATATTTAGTGGAGTTCTCTGTATCCTGTTATTGATGAATAAATAAATATTTTTTGTGTCTTATATTACCTGTTGTATATTTAAAAATTAAAGAATCCCTTCTCCTACTCCAATTTTCGAGCTTACCTTCGTCAATTCCAAGGTTTAGTTACGAAAACTGCCACAAGAGCGCTGCATGCAAGTTCTGACGGCCATTTTGATTTCAGACTTCGCCATTTTGTCGTGAATTACTTGCAAAGTTGGGAAATGCAAGGTTAAGGAAAAAAAACTCGATAAAGTTTCAATAATAAATTTTAAAACATTTTATTTAATAGATATTAGATTCACAAACCATCCAATCCAGTAAAATAGCAATGAATTATAAATAACTGAAGACTTTGTACATTTATTATTAAAGCTAGACAATTACAAACAATATGTGCAATACTGATAATTATTGATAGAAACGGTAGTCCGTTTTTTGTGCCTAGTTAAAGTGAAAAAGAATGTTTTTGAGCGTGAAATTCGTTGATCGTGTCAATTATAACCTATCAGTTGAAATTTTCTATAAATATAAATAGTTAATAAACATGTATGATGATTCTTAGTCTAATATAAAATACTCAAAAATATATTATTTTTAAAATAAATAAGGAATATCTAGATTTATTATCAAGGAATTAAATTATACTATTACACACGACATGTGAAAGTTCATCTACTTTTGGAAGATCAACTTGATTATTAAAAATAAAATTTCATGGCAAGATTCTGTTTATTTTTTTTTTGTTCTGGCAGATCTGAATTACGGATAAAACAAGATCTTCCAGATAGTTAAATAAAACTCGGCATAATCTTTGGCAGTGACTCCAACCGATCAAACTACCAAAACTCCATTTTGATTGCACCCATTAAGACTAAATGGACCGATCGGTTGGACATCAGGTATTTTGGCTCGCTATCACTTAAATCCTCAAAAAAAGTAACTCAAAATAGACGGCAAAATTATAAAAAGATCTAGTCAAACTCTAAATATAAAATAACCTAGAAATTATCCTAAACATTGGCGATTTCTTGAAGCATCGCCAAGATATGATCAAGTTCCTGCCTGAAATAGCACAACTGCCTGTTCTTCCCTTTCTCGCCTCTGCAATCCCGGCACTGAGTCTTGCTCCTCAGCAGCTCCCTCACCAGGTTCTGCAGCGTCATTTCCCTGCTCTCGTGTCTCTGCTGCAAAATGGTGATCTTCTCCTGCAGAAGCTGCAGCTGCTCCGTCCCAGGAGTCGACAAATACTTGACTTTCTCATTGAGAACCTTGACTTTGTTCTCCAAGTGCTCCCTTTCGACCTTCAGAACCAAAACTTGCTCCTTGTAGTCCTTCAACTCCTCAATTTGTTCCTTCAGCCGCCCAATCACAGCTCCTTGATTACTAATCTGTCCTTGAAGCTTCACCACCTTAGAATCTCCAAACTTATCACTGTACTCCTTAACCAACTCCGCCAGTTCCCGATCATGTTCATCCTGCAGCAGATTCAAGTCATGAAGCCTATTAGTCTTCAGTCCCAAAAACTCCTTGTTCACTTTCGCCAATTCCTCCTTCAAAAACTCGTTCTCCTCCTGCAGGCGTTTTCCATCTTCTCCATTTTCTGAGTACACCGAAGGATCGTACAACCTGGATGTCGAACCCGTCAGCTTGCCATTAACATGTCCATTCTGATAATTAGAATTGTGATCTTCACTCTTCATCAATCCTGAATTAGAAATTTTCCTGTCATCAATCTTAAAGTTCTTCCTATCATTCACTAGCTTCTCGCGCTCCTTCTGCAGCTTCCGATTGAGCTTCTGGAGCTCCGCCATTTCCCTGGTCAGCTTCCCGAACATCTTATCCTTGCCCTGCAACTCCATCTTCAAGCCCCTTATGGTAGCCAGCAAATGCGCATCTTCCTTAGCGACCTTTCCACTCTTAGAATCTCTCCTCTCTCGTTTCTCCTCAGAATCTCTTCGCGCCTCACTTCCTCGACTCTCCATAGACGGCGCCACCTGAACCGACGCATCTTTCCTCACCTTCTCCCGCTGGCTTCCCTCCTTAAGCTTGTCCTCCAGATCCTTGACCTGATTCGCGTACTTCTCCTTCATCTCCACAAACTTCTCCTGCAACTCCGACAATTTCTCCTGTCCATACTCTTCTTTCGCACGAATCTCCCCTTCAAGAGACGCAATTCTGTCCTCAAGCAGCCTTACCTTCTCAATATTAATCCTTTCATTGTCAGACTTTGCTGTAAGAATCAACGCGGAAACCGAATCAGGATTCTTCCGCTTAAGAATCCGTTCCATTTCCCTAACTTGTCTATTAAGATCCAAGATCTTCTTGTTGTCCAGAATCACCTGGTCCTTCAGCTTCTGAGTCAGAACCTTCTCACGTTCAACATGGCTCCTCGACACTTGGATCTTCTCCAACAAACTCTGCTCGCGAGTCCTCAAATCCAGCAGCTCTTTCTCCAAAGGTCCAATCGCTTCATGGAACCTTCTAAGCTCCTCATTAGCAAACTTGAGCTTTTCGTTCTTAGAATTTAACTCAATCCGCATTTCCTCCATCCGCCTCCGACTCTCGGCTTCTTCCGAGCTCCAAGCGCTCAATTTTTCACTAATGAACTTGTCTTTGGTCTTCAGCTGCTCTTTGTACATACTAAGCTCCTCACAAACCAAGCTATTCTGCTGCTGAAGGTCATCATTCTTCATCGCAGCCTCACTGTTCTTCTGTCTCAGATCCGAAACCTCAAAATTGAACTTCAAGATCTCTTCCCTCAGGTCTTTTATAATATCATTCAACTTAACTGTCTCATCCTCAAGATTCCTCACCTCTTTCTTCTCTCCTTTCTCCAAAACCCACTTTTCCTCTTGGAACTTCTTCGCCTCCGCCATCAGCCGCTTGTTCTCCACTTCATAAGTCTTCAGCAAGCTCTCCTGCTTCTCCAGCTCCTTTTCTAACAGCAAAACTCTCGTATCTCCCTTAGAACTTATCGGAACTTCAGTCCTCTTCAAACTTAATTCATCAATTTGCGCCTTCAAAATGATATTAGCCTTCTTTACCGCAAAAAGCTCTTCTTCAAACGACACCCTCATCCCCTCGATCTGTTGATTGTACTGCCTAGCTTCTGCCTCGATCTGATTTCTCAGCAGCACATTCTTGTGCTTCTCCTCATTAAACAGCACCTCCCAATCGTCTCTCCTAAAGTTTAACTTAGAATCTCCTCCCGCTAATGAATTCCTCCCATCCGCGGAATCGCTTCTTTTTAACGGACGGTTCTTCACCGGTTTCACCGAAAACTTAACCCTGGACGCTAGTGTTGTAAGGTTCGGCTTAATACTGACATTCGTCGAAGAAGAAGTTCGCTTTGATTTTGGCGGTAGTTTTTTGGCATCTGTTCGCGAATTAATGTCATCCAAAGAACGAAAGGATTTCATTGGTCTCGACAACTGATCGCAGCTTTTTGAAGGGCCCAAACCTTTCGCTTCAGGCTTTGAATTCTTAATCTTATTCACAGAATTACTACTCTTAGTCGCTAAATTTACGGAAACTATTTGAAGGTTTAAGTCTTGGCTAGAAAATTTATCCGTCGGTACAGATTTATCAGTCGGCAATTTATCACCCGGTACTGCAGACTTGTCACTAAAAGCGGAGTCTGTTTTTTCGGCAATTAATTTAGGAATAGCGTCAGCAAATAACTCTAATCTGGGAGTCAATCCCACAGAATATAACTCGTTTTGATTATTAATGACTTTTTTAATATCAATACCCCGATCTCGGCTAGATTTCCTTGACAATCGTGAATTATCTGACGACTTACCTCGTTTAACACTTCCTTCTTTACCGTCTTCAGCAACCTTGGACAGCTCGCGCTCCAAAATCTCCGTGATTTCCTTCTCCGGGTAGGTTGAATTCTTGGGATCGTTGGGCAGACAAGTGATCAAGCTTTCAGCTGAAGGCTTGGCAAGATCACTGTGATCTTGATGCTGAAGAATCTTCAGGAAGTGGGAGAAGTCTTCTTGGCCAAAACTAGAACTGGAGGAAATCTTCCCCTCGGCTTTGTCCCGTGATCTTCGTAGCAAGTCATCAAAGAAGTCCTTGTCAACATCAGTGATCTCCTTCCTGAGGTTCTGGTCATCCTGGCTGGCTTTCTTGGTGTTCTTAAGGTCCTCAGACTTGGAGTGACGCTCTATGGGATCATCCAGATCAGAAGAACTGGAAACTTCGACCTTCTGCTCTTCGAACCGCTGGCGTTGCAGGCCAAGTCCTTTAGGAGGTTTCAAATTGACATTTTCGTAAACTACCTCGCAGTCAGGACTAGGAGACGTCTTTTTCGGGCTCCGTGGACTCTTGCGGATCTCCCGGTGGACTTCTTGCTCGATCAACTGGAAGATGTCGTCCTCCAAGTTATGGGCCCGGTCCAGGTCGTCTGCTGACCGGGATTTCTCATCCGGGACCAGAGTGTCTGATCTGGAAGCACTTTTGGAGAGCCCTACGTTCTCGCGGACGAGTTTTTCGGCTTCTTCCAGGAGTTCTTCCACTGATTTTTCTTCTTCGGTTGTTATTTTGCTGGATTCCGTTGATTTTGTGCGTTCGGGGGCGGAATTCGGGCTCAGAGCGCCTGCTATTTTGCTCATTTCTTCCAGGAAACTTCCGATGTCCTCGTCAGTCGCGTTCTCGAAGTCTGATGGGTATTTGTCGAAGGCTGTTGATGCCAAGATGTCGCAGAGGGTGTCATCTTTGTCTTTTGATGTGTTATTTTGAATCTGAAAATTTACAAACATTTAAATATTAAATTTAAAGATTTTTTTAAAGCTTGCAATTAAAAATATAAACAATTTCAAAGACAAATCAATAATTAAATTAATTATTCTTTTTAGGATTATAAATTATAGTTTAAAAGATTCAAAATAATTCAAATAAAAATACAATTTTTCATTTAAATTGTAAATTACCTTGCACATTTTTTCCTTCTCAAGAAACTCCTTCATCGAAGAATGCGTAGCATCCTTAGAAACTCTAGCTCTAGGTTCTTCCACCTTAGGTTTCTTAACCCACCATTTTCCATCATTCTGCGGCTCCTGATTAACGACCGGAGGCTTTTCTCTCAGCCGGACGGAACATTCGCCGATACTCAAGCTTATCGAAGAACTCAGGCTGTTTTCATCGGTTTTAGAGAGCTACAAACCAAAACACACATCGTACTTATACAAAAAAAAATTCTATCCAAATAAAATAAACTCTAATTACTTTAAATACTTCTGAATATTTTCAATACTTTAAAATTATTTTTATAATAAATAAAAATAATCAATCATTTAAAATTATTTTTTCTAACCAGGATAATTTATTATAATTACTAAAAAAAAAATATTAAATTGCTTACATCGTCATCATTGATCTGTTCCTTTGTTTCACTGGTCATTATCACTAATTCTAAGGATCTAAGTTATTATTTAAAATAACTTAGATCTTATGCGCGTTTATTGTTATTAAAATCATTATCTGACACTTAATTACTTTGTTGGTTTGTTTATTTTCAGCTTCTAGCTTTATCAGTGGTTATGTATATATTTTTTTTCCCTTTTCCATTAATTCCGAGCCGCCATCTTGTTAGAGAAGCGTGAAATAATTCTGGGAAAGTCCTGCAGTTCAGGTAAGACGCGCTACTATCAATGGCCGCTACAAAAAGGGTCATTCTAATGTTTCCGCAACTGACGCGCCACCTGCGAGTTCTTCCTTACCATTCTTTTTTAAGAAACTTAATTTTCCTCTCACAGATGTCACCACCAATCAAAAAATTCTCTCCCAGAATTTAGTGAATATTTTCTACCGCACTTGTCGATCGGAATCTAAAACATGGCGGCGTGGAGTGGACTCCTCCGTAATGCAGGACGGATTCTGTCTGCAAACAAGTTAATAAAACCAAGTCAGCCTCTACAAAATGGTGAGTTGAATTTTCTAGTTTTTCTTTGATATTTTTGACCTTGAGGTTGATTTTTTTAGGATATTATTTTTAAGCAATGGCGTTACGCAATTCTAACCAAAACAATTCTTGTTGTTATGATTTAATTTTTTTATGATTAATTATCGAGAATTTAATTTATTTTTTTTCAGCGGTCACTAGATACATGTCCGGTGATCACCACCGACTTTTTCCTCTCGGACCATCTCGTTGGCACTGGCATAAAACAAAGGACTTGCTGCATTTTTACACCTTGCTAGGAGTGATTCCAATTTCGATTGCCGTTTTTTGCATTAATATTTTTATTGGACCCGCTACGCTCATGGAAATTCCTGAAGGTTATGAGCCCAAACATTGGGAGTATTATCGGGTAATTTTTTTTTTTTTAAATAATTTAGGACTATTTAATTTTTTTAATTTTTTAACTAATTTATTATAGCAAGAAAAATTTATTTAAAAAAAATATAACTACAATGTAAAATTTTTTATTTAGTATTTTCAGTTAGAAAATTAAATCAATTTTAATTTGCGCAAAAAAAAATTATTATTAATTACTAAAATAAAAAATTTAATTTTTTTAAACGAAAAAAAAATTTTTTGACTCGTTTAAAAAATATTTGAACTGTTTAAAAAAATAATCACTAATATTGCTTGAATAAATTTATAAGAAAAAATTGAAAAAAAATTATTTAATAAATATTTGCCTTAAAATATTTTTAAAAAAATTTTTTAAATCTGAAAATTTATATCAAAAATAATAAAACACAAAATAAATATTTCAGCATCCAATATCTCGATGGCTAGCCCGCTACGTCTTCCCATCAGACCAGCAAGAGTACGAGAAGCAAATGTTCTTCATCTGGGAAGAGCAGGAGAAGCAAAAGCTGCGTAAACTGGAGAACAAAATCCACAACCTGATGAACGAACGAATTGACTACCAGTACTACTACTACGAGCCCTACACCAACGCCCAGTACGTCAGAAGACAGGCCCAGGGTGAAAAGGATCAGATAATGTACTCTACTCCTTTTGAGTAATTGCTCTGTTACTGTTTCTGAAATTGAACAGCTTAGAAATAATGGCTATCATAGAAATATAGTTCGATTCGACTATTCTTTATTGTACAGTGTCTTAATAAATTATTTGATAATCTATCATTTACTTTAAGCCCATAATTAATAATTGTTTTTACTTTACTTTCTAGTATTTTTCCTAGAGCTTGCAAAGTAAAAAATATTTTTTTTTTAAATTATACGAGCTGATTTTTAAAAAGGTATCTTTTCATATTTTAAAAAAGCAGTTTTTTTAACTTTTAAATATTAATTATCTTATATTATAAGATAATAAAAAACTTCAAAACTTCCCTCAAAAAAGAAAAGAATTCAAAATGATTTGATTTTTAATCATTTTGAATACTTTCTAATCCTTCAAATCCTTTTTAATACTATCTCTTATGGGCATTTAACATGTGAAATCATTTTTAATCCTTTTTTTTTTATAAAGGGTTGAGATATAATATGTAATAAGGATCAGGTGAAAACCCTGATTAAACAAAATGATTTGATATGATTAAAAATAATTAATTTTCTAATCATTTTAAATCTTGTCAAATCATGTAAATAATTTTAAATCATATCTCTGATGGGCCTTTAACATTGTGAAATCATTTTTAATCATTTTGTTTAATAAGAGAAGACTATCAATAAATTTTAACACAATTATTCGTTATACGACGTTTCTTCGGTTTTATTCCGACATCCTCAGGTATCTAGTTTCACAGAAAAATAATACAATTATTAAAAAAAAAATTAAATGTTTTAATTTTGTTTTGCAGTCGAGAAATTTTTTCTCTGTTTGTAAAATAAATGGAAATCTGACAATTTAAAAAATTAGATAAAAATTTCCCTCTTAAATCTAATTTTTTTAATTAATAATAAAAAAAATAAACTCGTAAAATTTTTACCCACTAATATTCTGGCAAAAAATTATGCACACCTTTGTCTAACCTGATCTAATCGCCAAACCTTATCCAATAATTATATTCTAATTAAATAAGCCCTCCCACGAGTTTTTAAAAAATTTTATAAAGCCCGTGACGTAACCGACCAATGACGGGATCGGTACAAATATAGAAATCCAAAAAACCCGTGTGCGTTTTTCAGCAAGGTCTAGACGGTTAAATAAACAGCGGAAACATCTCTCTCTTGCTCTCAAGCACAATCCTTCCGCCCATCTGCCTCCATCTCCCTTCCAGGTCGTCAGGTCTCAGGTATGTGTCTCTATTTTTATTTTTTTACCTGCCTTATACCCCCTCCCCTCTTAATTCTCAACCATCACAAAACGATTCCCAGTATAGTTACAGCTGTGTCAGACAAAGACCTCCGCACAACCGGTTGGTGTGCACTCACACCATCACACCAGGTAAAATGTGATAGAGGTAAATTCTCAGAGTTAGTCTCGAGTCTCGCGTCGGGCGTAACGCACGTATTTTTTGTTTATTAATCCGCAAATTGTTTATCAAAAGTGGAGATTTTTATTAAATGAGTGATGATAGAGAGTAACAATTTAAATTATCCCGCCGGCCATGCGTGACCTCAAATGGCGGCCCATGTCCAAATTAAAAATAAAAAATTCGAGTATGAATTAGTGAATGTGATGTGAAATATTATTTATTTTTTCTTTTATTATTATTTAAATAAAACTCTTCTTTTTTTTTTTTAATAAGTATTTAAGCCCGACGCCATTTTGGTCGCTCGTTGAAATCTCCGGTCTTAAAATCGCCATTTTCGTAACTAATGACTTAGTCGGTGATTTTTGATCTAAAAATGGATAAATTATCGTTCAAAATTGGTAAGTTTAATAGAAAAAAGAAAAAAATATATTTAATAAACACAATGGGCGTCGTCCATGGTCATCTAATGCAAATACATGTGGGTGGCTGCATATATTATGGACAAATATACACAACAGATAGAATTTTATTATGCAATAAAAAAAATAAGCTCAAGGATCGGATAATGTTTAAAAATAAATTTAAAAAAGCGTCGCCTTGGAACGTCTTCTCGCCTTAACGAGTAGTACTCCTCTTACTCTCGACGAACGGCTGTACGGCTATGTAATACCTGTAATGATACGTCGCCAAATACGTCAAGGCTTTGGTCTACAAATTTTTTTTATTGATTTAAAAAAATGTTATTTAATTTATAATTGCCTTTATTCTGTTATTTATAATTAAATGATATGGATAGTGATAATAAACGGTAATTTTTTTATTCACTAGTTTTTTTTTATCGCTTCAGCGCGTTCAAATTACTCTTCCACGGTGGATTGTTGATGGTATGGCCACTTTATTTATAAAAAGTACGGTTACGTAACTGAATGATGAGCCTTTTCGGCTGGTGGACCGATTGCTACCTGGCGTGTGAACGATTTTTTTAGATTAAGCTTTTGGATGGTTATTTTTTGGGTTTTGATCGGGAAATTTTTAAGCTTGATTTGATTTTAGTTTACTAATTAGTGGATCTTTAGTAGTTGTTACTTTAGTTAGTACGTTGTTTTATATCACGTATTTAAGAACGTAAAAAGTGAACGCAAAAGTTTGCTCTCGCGTGTGTGTATTAACTTTCTCCCGGGTTAAGTATTATAGTTTGTTATTATATGTGTGGATAATTTTTATAAATTTATTCTTGGTGATTATTATAAACAAGCTTTAGAGATTTTTATTCGGAAATTTTTAATTTAAAATTTAAAATTTTAAGTCCAAAAATTTATGTTTTTACATTTTTTGTTAGGAAGAAATAATAAAATTAATTTTATAAAAAAAATTTATTTAATTTTAAAAATATACCTTTTAAAAAATTTTTTGTCTTTCTAGCTTATTTTAAAAATTACTAGGTAATTTTTAATTTAAGTTAGTTTTTGGTTTTGCCGCCAGGTGGCTACGCCTTCTCGCTAGCAGAAAAATCTTACCAGAGTATATATAAGCGCAAAATTTTTTTTTTAAATAAAATATATAATAGAAAAATTGTTTAGAGTACAATATTGTATATGTCTTTAAAATAGAAACAAAAAAAAAATAATTTTATTAAAAAAAAAAAAAAGTTAATTGTAAGAAAATATTTTTTTATAAATTTTATGTTTTGAAATGTGTTTTTTTAGCTTGATTTTTAAAAATAGTGGGTATTTTTTTTATTATAAGTTAGTTCTTGGTCCTGCCGCTAGGTGGCTACGCCTTCTCGCTAACAGAAAAGTTTTACCAGAGTATATATAAACGCAAAATTTTTTTTTTTTTAATTTATGATCTAAAGATTATTGAAATTGATATTTATTGTAATTAAACATTAATATTTAAAATTTTGAAAGAAAATTATAAATTTAAATAAATATTGTCAATAATTAAATCAATAATATATAAAAGATAAAAATTGACATTGACCCGGAATCGAACCCGGAACTTTGTGACTATTTCTGAAATATACTAACACTTCTCAAAGCCTAGATGATTAAATTCATCCAACACCATATAAAACACAAATTACACACATCCACATAATATTATACTTAGAAAAAAGAAAAAAACTAATCGATTAGTGGATAATAAAGCATAAAACAATTTTCTAACAAGCCGAGCGGTATAATATCTCTATTGTATGTAATTTAAAAGGAAAATATTCATTACGTAAATCTACATAAAATAGTTAACGATCGAAATGGTAATTATTTATTCATGTATGCCTATGTTGAAAATTTTTATTCTCTAAAAACTTGCAAATTAGAGAACCCGATTTATAGTTGGTCTTAGACGGAATTAATTGAATAATTATATTATTAAATTATTAACTGCTTTCTCTTTTATTTCAGGTATGAACCAGTGGAGTTACATTTTTTTTTATATATCGGTAAGTCTACTTTCAATAAATATCGATAACACACCAGCAATTTAACACTCATTCTTTTTTACAAATAAATAATAATTTTAATAAAAATGTTCCTTAGCTTTAAAATTTTATATTTCTTTCGGGGAAGCTTTTTAGGACCTCAACATGTCAATATTCGTTGAAAAATTGATTTAAAAAAAAAAAACGGGGTAATTTTCCAATTTTTGAAAATTTTCAATTTTTTTAGCGGGAAGTTTAAAATTTAATATTATAAAATTAAATAAAAAATATTTATTAACACTATCGTTTTCTTCAAATGATTCACACTTATAATTTATAATGATATGGAAATCAAGTCAGGTAGAAATATTAAATTCTATCCACGTATATTTAATGTATACGTATATCCTACCACAGATGAATGACTAAAGAATAACGCTCAAAGAATGTTAGGTTACACAATTGAGTTGACATAATAGTTATTTAAAAGTTGAATGCCCAAAATTCTTAGATCAATTGCCTTTTCTTCTCTATTATAATATTAATTGACTGATTACAATATTAAGTACACACACACACGCACTGACGTCGCCAGAAAAATGACTGGTAAAATTAAATGAAAACGAACAGGTACTTGAGCTCCGAAAAATAGTAACAGTGCGGTAATTTGTCTAGTCTGAGAAAATAACAACAGCGCACCCAATAGACTGCAGAGCCTAACAAGGTTAGGTAATGCCCTGTAATTTACCTCGTTGCGTAATCCAAATAATTTAATATTACTTATTTAACTCGAACTGTAATTCTGTGGCCTAGTGAACAATCCGACGCGCAATTGTGTCGCGGTGTGAATCCGTTTGTGGTAATCGCTACATTTAGGCGTTTTATTATATTTATTATTAACCATATCTTCTTTGTTAGTTTTTATGATAACTGGCTTTTAGATTTTTTGTTTACTCACTTTTATCATTGTAATTAACAAGCTTTTTTTTTTATTAACTATTAATTTATTTTTACCTTCGATACAATTTTTTAAATATTTAAATATTGTAGATTAAAATTATATGGAAATTTTGTCAGAAATTCTAAAAAAAAATTAAGAATTCTCAAAAATGTTTAAAATATTTTAATTTATAATTTTGGGTTAAAAATCAAAAATTTCAAAAAATTATAAGAAAGCTTTTTTGTAGCAATTTTAATCCTCTACAAAAAAGGTATCTTGTAAATTTTTTATATCTCTGATATTTAATCCAAAAAATCATTTTTAAGTTTGCAACAGGTTGTTGTCCCGCAGCGGCCCGCGACAATTTTTTTAATTATTGTTTTTGAGCTCTAACTTGAAAACTATCAAAGATATAAAAAAAACATAAGATACCTTTTTAATAGAGAGTTAAATTTTCTACAAAAAAGGTCTCTTATAAATTTTTCATATCTTCGAAATTTAACCCAAAATTTAGAGTTCAAATTTAAAACTCCATAATTTTGCTACTAATCTTATAAAACACAAAAAAGTTATATTGAAACGTCAAACTCATGACTCAGAGTATTTTTTTCAAGAGATTAAACCGTAAAAAAACCAACCGGTTTTACACCGCCCAATATGGCGCTTAGATTTGGCAACAGGCAGCCATTTTGACTTTTAAATGAGTCGGTAAAAAATTTGTTTAACTAAACAAATTGTTTTTACTCAATTCCGGTTCCTATTTTAAAATTTTCCCAGCGGCTTATTTCAACAATAGTATCCAAATAAAATACCTTTCAACCAGAATATATAGTTTAAATATAATAATGGATCCGATAAAATTGTTACCGTAAAAGAGTAAATGTAAAATGTAATATAGAGCGTACAATATGACGGTAGATATCTAGACCACACCCACAATTGCATTGTATTTTATTTTCTTTGAGAGAATTAATATCGGGCCCGGATCTTTCAGGTGCTCAGACTCGTTTCTTAGCTTGTCTTTCTACACACATATATATATGTATGAGTATATAAAATATATAAGTGACAAGAAACACGATTGTTGAAACTATGACTTTCATATCCACGGCAAAAATTTGTCACTTAATATAAAACAATTTTTAAATTTATAAAAAAATTTTTTAAACAAACTTTAATAGTATTTTTTATTTTTAATTAATTAATTTTAAATTTTAAAAATTAATTTATTTAATACAATAACAATTTAAATTTTCCCGCGAAAAATTTTTGAAAATACATTCAACGCCATCTTTTATCACGGCGCATAAATTACAAAAAAAGAACCAATTAAAGACTGCTTGCAAATTTACACTAAAAAAATTTTTTTTTAAATTAAAAAATTAATTTTAAAGATTTTTATTGTCTTAAATTAAGACAAAAAATTCTTAAATAAAATAAACTTAACTTAAATCAAGAAAAGTTTCTTAATTTTCAAATATTTCACCTTAAATTAATTTTATTTTGTATAAATAAATTTTTTTGAGTATTTAGTCGAAGCACAAAAATTTTTTAACCTTAAAACATTAATTATAATCAAACAAAAATTGATTAATCTTCAATAATTAATATGGAACTCCCTAAAAGGTAGATGAAGAGATAAAAAAATAATTTGAGTAAAAAATTTAATTTTTTCAAAAGTTATCGTGCTTGTCCCTCAAAAAATCCTTAAAAATCGACTTTTTAGGTAAAAAAAAATTTTTTTACAAGTTCAGGGGTCGTTTTTCTTTTCCAATATTGTTTTTTTTAGATTATTTATGTTCTTTATAATGCTCATGCACGATTTAAAGCGACAAAAAGTGGGAATGTTCATTTTTTAGGCATCAAGAACAACAAAGTTCACTTTCATCGCAATTATCAACAATAAACATTTGACATGAACTTTCTCCGATTGTTAACGAATCAGTTTCTCACATCTCGACACTTTTCTCCTCCTAATCTTAATATTTTACTATAAAATATATAATAAAAGACTTTCCATATGAATACTTGAAGTTTTTCTCGCAATAATATGGCTTCGGATAAAAACTGTGCGTGCGTGGTTAAGGTAGCAAACCGTGAAAATATTAATTTCTATTTTCGCAGGATCGATTAATTTAGTCTCTAGCTTTCGAATGTCCTTATTTATAGCAATAATTATAAATAAAGCAGCTGGTTATTTTGGTGGCTAAATAAAAAACGAAAGGAAAAAAAAAATTAATAGCACAGCAGAGCTAAAAGTTTATAAAAGGACATATAAGAGGAAAGAGATAGTTTTTAAGTGTGGGTTTGCTACTAGTGGATGTCCTTGAATCTCCCACACACATATGAATAATATATTTTATATATGTCGTTGTGTTATGTCGTGATGAGGAATACATCGTAAATATACATTATACATTTTAATTCATCCTTAGAGTCATCATCAGAATTGTAAAACATCTTCGAGGATTTTATTCCTAGAACTAAACGTATTTGTCACTTTGAATTGAAATCATGATCATGAGAATTGCGATAATTTACCAATCAATTTTGACATTTTTATAGACTTTCTCTTTAATATTAAATCGGAATATAAATTAAATGTCAATTTTAAGTTTTGCAATTTGGTTTTTTGTAATCTTTTAAATTTCCCGCCAAAAAAATTAAAAATTTTCAAAAATTTTGAATTTATTGGTTTTACTCCATTTTTGAGAGTTAAGTTTCCACGGATGTTGACATTTTAAGGTCCTAGGAAGCTTCCCCGAATGTTTCCGCGATGATGTCCTTATGTCTGTACGTATGTGTGTGATTGGCCGTTTGTAAACCTCTCATAACTTTTGAACGGTTGAACCGATTTCATCGCGGTTGGCGCCGTTCGAAAGGGCTTGACCAAACTTAGGTTTCAAGTACAATTTGGACCGATTTGAATCAGTAGATTTTGAGAAATCTAAGAATAATAAAAAAAACAAGATTTTTTTTATGTGGTTTTTTTGGAATAACTTTTAAACGGCTTTACCGATCGATTCCAAAAACTAGTGACTTCTTAACAGTCTAAAACCACGTCGATTGCCGTCAGCTCGGTCAAAATCGGTTGATTGGTTCGTGAGTTATCGTTGTGGGAAGAAAACCAAAAAATGGGTTTTTTTGGAATTACATTGAAATTGCTGGTGCGATCAATTTAAATTTAAGGATTTATTATGAAGCTTTAAGAACTGCGTCGAATGAAGCCAACTGCGTGAAAATCGGTTCATTAATTCAAAAGTTATTGCGGATTGAAAATCCAAAAAATCGTATCTTATTGAAGTTTTGAGCTCAAAATAACACAAAAATTCTATTTTGGAGCTTGAAAACAGTTCTTTTTAATAAAACAATTTTTTTTTCAGATTTTAACGATAACATTCGGAGAAAAAAGCGTCCTGGGAGCTCAAATCCCACCCAGCTATTCAAGTTTATCAACATGTAAGTAATTAACTAGATTAAAATTACCGTCCGCGTAACAAGTTATTAATAGCTTTACTGAGTATAAAGATGATTAATTACCGACACTTATTATTACTGGTTTAAAGCTTTTAATGAATTTGTCTTGATGACCTTCTGTCAGACATTGCCGAGCTCCGAAGGTGAGCGCAGTCGTGCGACCTAGATTCTTCCTTTAAACTAGAGAAGATAGAGATAGAAAGTTATGTGATGTATTTGTATAATATTAAGAAAATGTTTTACATTTGTCGACATATGAGGAAAAGAGAGGGAAAGTATGCAAGTAACATCATCTTAGGCGCCCAAGAAAGTACTCGAGAAGCGTAACGAGCGGCAGACAAGATGGCGAAAAAAATTTTTATTTATATATATTAACGATGGAAACAAAATGGTCAGATAACAGACGGAGACAAAAGAAACGCGGGAGAAAAAAAAAGAGGATACTTTCCCGGTTCGGCTTTGTTTACTCATCTCTTGCTCTCGAGTATTAAAGGGAAAGACTGCACGGTTTTGTTGAGTTTGTCTAGAGTGTGCCAAGGAGGATTTCACTTTGTACTCTCTAACTCTAATACAATGACTTGGTCAAACATTTGTGATAAGGAGATTTGAATATACAATGCAAATTTAACTAACTACTAACTTAAGTTTGTTTTATTCTTAAAAGTGGCGTAATTTTATTTACACGCACTGCTATTACTTATTTCTCAATTGTTTTTATTGCAACTTAAGAAATGTTGATCATTTTTTTTTTTACTGAGTCAATTCTCACGTTTTATTATTGGCAGACTTAATTTTTGAAGAAAATTATTCTTAATTTTTCTTAATTCGAGAAATTTATTTTAAATTAAAAGGATTGAAAAAAATTAATTTTGATTGGAGAATTTATTTTTAAATTAAGCCAAGACATTTTTATTTAAACGTCCAGGACTTGGAAATTTAAGAAATTATTCTCTAAACTCGAGAAGTAAATACTTGAATCAACAACATCAATCTTCGAGACTTGAGAATATTTATTTTTTGAGAAACTTAAAATAATATTAAATAAGCCCGAGACCGGGCTCGAACCCTGATCGGACCAAGCACGTAAGAAAGAGTGCTACCACTTAGCAATCACAGCGTAAGCAATCTCACGTTCAGTCTGTTGATATATTAGTAATGTGTCTTTTTTTGGGCATCTTCAGGCGGCGCTGCTGTCGGATTGTCTAAAGCCAGGAGCATCTTCTTCGAGAGTTTAATTATTTTGTTTTGGAGTTAGTTAAATTTAGCTCTTATGTAAGAGAGATTTTATTTCTTAGTCCGAAATATTTTATGTTTAAATGGAAAAATATAAATGTTTATTGAAAAATAATTAGTTTTTTACGTGATACTAAAATTAGCCAAGAATTTTTGTATTTTTTCATCTAAATTGCAAGTAAAAAATTTTTAAAAATATTCCACGTATAATTTTTAAAATTTCCATGTGAAATTTTTTCTTTTAATTGTTTTATAATTTTTTCATGGAAAAAAAAAATAATGAAAATTTTCAGATCTCGGTTGATTTGATTTTCATAAATTTTACTCAATTATTTAAAATTTTTCAATCAAAATAAATATCTAAAAAGCTCAAAAATTTACTTACTAGTTAATTTTTGATAAAAAAAATTCCAAAAACTCTTTAAAAATAGCCTTTTTTCAAAAGTTATCTCAAAAAGGACCTAATTTCAATTAAATTTGCAAAAATCAAAGATTAATAGACCTGAACATTGAAGCTCTTGCAGCAAAATCCAATCAAAGTTTCCCATGAAAGAATTGTTGATTCCTTTGTTCGCCATGAATGCTCTTTCGTCCGTAATTTGTGATTCAAATGACTTAAATTAAAAAAACCTCTGAACAGTCGTCCCATAAAACGTAATTTTGTTGAAAAGCAGTAACCTTGAATTAAAAGGCAATGGAAGTAAAAGGGTGAAAAGATAATGCCTGAAAACAAAGGCTTGAAAGGGAGTGGAGATCAGCGAAGTGTAGCAGCGTTTCAAGGCCTATGAAAATTAAAATAAACACTGTTTTATAACAAAATTATCGTTATTACCTACTTTTACTATAAAATGTCTGCACTTACCTAGGATTTAGAGGCATAATAACTGTTATTATATAGGATTGCTCTAATCTGGCGTACGACGCTGACACTCATATCTCAATCGTCAATTCGGGGCCTCAAAAGATTGAGAATTAAATGAAATTACATCGAAGGATAATTAAGCGATAGAAAGACCGTTAGAAAAATAATATTTGTAATAAAAACCGAGCAAACAATATCATGTTCCACGTTCGTGTTATGGTATGTTGCCAAGAACAGTTATGGATCGGAGAATGATTGGCCAATTGTTATCCTAGAGACTTATACACGATCCACAGCCGAGGGATAAAGAGAATAACGGAATGCCGAACGGTTTGTCAGAATAGGTTCTTCTTGTCCAGGATATCTTAGAGAGACGATTGACCAGATAAAATCCGCAATGAAAATTACAGGGAAATGGGCTTATTGGTCACGTCCAACTATGTCCTGCGGATGCATGTTTATGGGAACTATCAGTTATTTGTTGCTGTTGTTTTATTATTCACCGCTCGTCAGCACGTACTAGAATCAATGGATTCTCAATGTGCTATCAGCATACTACGTACAACACACCATTACCCAATCTCTAGCACGTGCTTACTCTTTCCATTCACTAGCTACTAAAAATACGGTTCTACTTTCCGGTTTTGTTTTTTATTGGTAAATTATGTCAATTGGATTAAAATTTATGGATGAATTTTTGTTTTAAGCTAAATTTATGTCAGAAGAACAAAAAAAAGTTATAATAATCTGCCATTTGAAGGAAAAAAAAATTAAGAAAACGGTTGACCCTAAAGGCCATCCCTGCAACTTCCCGCCAATTTCATATTTAAGAGCTGAAAATTGCACTTATCACGTTTTTGACCTTTTAGAACTCAAAAGTTTGATAGAAATTCAATAAGATACTATTTTTTGGATTTTCAAACCGCAATAACTTTTGAATTAATGAACCGATTTTCACGCAGTTGGCTTCATTCGACGCAGTTTTTGAAGCTTCATAATAAATCCTTAAATTTAAATTGATCGCACCAGCAATTTCAATGTAATTCCAAAAAAACCCATTTTTTGGTTTTCTTCCCACAACGATAACTCACGAACGAATCAACCGATTTTGACCGGGCTGACGGCAATCGACGTGGTTTTATAATGTTAAGAACTCACTCGTTTTTGGAATCGATCGGTAAAGCCGTTTAAAAGTTATTCCAAAAAAACCGCATAAAAAAAATCTTGTTTTTTTTATTATTCTTAGATTTCTCAAAATCTACTGATTCAAATCGGTCCAAATTGTACTTGAAACCTAAGTTTGGTCAAGCCCTTTCGAACGGCGCCAACCGCGATGAAATCGGTTCAACCGTTCAAAAGTTATGAGAGGTTTACAAACGGCCAATCACACACATACGTACAGACATAAGGACATCATCGCGGAAACATTCGGGGAAGCTTCCTAGGACGTCAACATCCGTTGGAAACTTGACTCTCAAAATCGGGGTAAAACCAATAACTCCAAAATTTTTAATTTTTTTGGCGGGAAGTTAAGAAATCATTTCTAAAACAACAATTTCTGAGTCAAAAAATTTTATCATCGACATTTTATATGAATCCTCTCAAGAAATTCCGAGATTAAAGATAAAAAAACGGTTAGGTAAATAAAAAACCTCAGCTTACATTAGCAAAGCGATTTTAGGCGCTGATGTAATCTCCGAAGGGAGTTCGTTGAACTCATATGGATGGCGTTAGCGTCACATTCCCGTATCTTAGCAAGTACTATTCCGATATAACTAACAGCTGGTTTCTTGTAATAGCGTTACAACCATCTATATGGCCAAACTAGTCACGTTGGTTGCCCGTTTTAAGTGTCCCTCCACCAAACATTGCTCATACAGTATATACATTATAAATGCAAAGCTTACCAGGAAGCCGGTAGTTATGATTATAAACCCACAGGAACGCAATGTCAAGCTAGATACCCTTGCGGTATTTCGCGTAGCGCTAATTGCCTGAAGGTTATCATTCAACGGTGGGTTTTAAATCCTCCGTTATCGCATTTATCTATATCCTTACCACTAAAAATAACCTGCAACAATAACAATTTTAATATTTTCACAAACATATATCCTCAGTCAAGTTCACAACTTTCCCATAATTGTTCATCGGCAATGACAATATTTAACGACTCTTTGTTCTTAACAATAATCACCGAATTTACCTTGGCGTGGGAAAAGACGCATGTGAAGTTAATTCTTCATTGCTAATTGTACTTTGTTGATTTCAGCGACTGTTGCAGTAGCAAGTACTGTCAGGATCGAATGTGCCAGCGAGTCGATAATCGTCCACATATCAACGGAAGGGAACACTGATTTCCATGGATTGGTCTATCCTAGAGGACTCTCCAAGAATAGCTCCTGCTTGCAGGAATACAAGAGCCAACCAGCACCAATCACATATCGGCTGCCTCTTAGGTCTTGCAACACCATGCCAACGGAATTGGTAAGAATTTCCAACATCTTATCATCAATATGATGTCTTTAAGATCAATTTAACATGGTAACCAAATTTCCACCAAGCCTTACTGTTAGTTGATGCAAAAGGTTTGTTCACTTGAGAATTAGACATGAATCCTTGAATCGGGGTCTAGATGTCCCAATATAACGGAACATCTTGAGTACTCATGGTGAATGTCAAAAGTGTTAGCGTTTGTAAAATACTCACCAAAGTATATTCCGTTACGTGATGTTACGTTGGTTGCGCGTTTATCGTCCTTACATTACGTGCCAACCTCTTGTAGATCGTTTCCCTTGCCGCTCCATAACTGGACCGTTATGTGACCGTACGCTGTTAACCAACTACTGCATAAGATTGCATTGCTACTAGGTAATAACCACTTCTAATAAAACGATCGTGCTTAATGAAGATATGTAATACATCGCTAATTAACAGTCCAGTTAATTAATCCCATAAGAACAAGTCTTCCACTTCTGGGTAGAATCTTGTAAGCTAAATCGATTGTCAAGAATTCGAGTGAAAAATATAATAACACAATAAATAAGTTAACACTCATTTAAAACCGGTCCTGCTATAATGCAGTGTAGCAGAAATTGCTCAAGGTCAAAAGCCTTATCGCACGCGAACCAAAGCCTCGGAACAGAATAGCATCCGTGGTAGAGACAAAGAATCTGGTATAGTTTCTTCCAAGACCTTGACTATAGTATGTGAAAATTATAGAGGTTGCTTTTCTGTACTATAATTCTATGAGATACTCATCAGAGGCTGGTAACCGAAGGATATCGAAGAATTATACAAGATTACTCATCGTATCCTTTACTATCTCCAAGGACTCTAAACTACAGTCTTCTGTTAGCTATACCCACAATTATTTGTAAATAATAAGCCAATCTTTTCTCACATGAGTTGCTATTAATCAAATCTAGAATTTAGAAGTGAAAATAACTTTAGTTTTCCGGTACAAGTTTAATTAAACGAAATGACCGGGCATCGAACCTAGCAACAGATCCTGGAGGCTGCTGGAGATTCCGAGAATAGAAAATAAATAAAATAAAGAGTGGATCGTTAAGCTGAAAGCACAACAAGACCAAGAAGGCGTACGAAGAAGGCGAGCTAAAAGGAAAATAAATATCCGAGATGCCAATGACCCTTTCTTCAAGCTATTTCAAATGACCTCGCCAAGGATATCTACGCTCTAATGTACCCACTAAATTACATACAAAGGCTTCCTAGTTCATTTTTTGATGATTCATTTAACAATAGCTTTTTATTAAATTACTCTGCGTAAATGATAGTTTGTGCTATTCCTAGAACTAGATTGCTGACAATCATAACTTTGTTTTAGGACGACGGAGGAATAGAGTACTTCAACACAATTGTTGTCCAACCCCACTTGAAGCTGGTTACCAATCAAGGAAGAGGTTTCCATGTTAGGTGCCGTTATCAGACTCGAGACAAAGTTGTTACGAACGACCAAACTCGCGTTGCGATGCTTCAATCTCTGCCATTGCAGGTATGGTCCTAAATATTGCTTCATCACTATCACCATCACCATCACTAATCACGAAAATTGATTTTAGGCTATGGCGCCCATGCCTGGGTGCACCATGAAGATATTCAGTGGAGACCCAACCCGCCATCACGTAGCAGAAAACGTCAAAATTGGAGATCCGCTTACCTTAGTCATCAGCATCGACAAGCAAGAGATGTTTGGGTTGAAAATTTCGGATTGTATGGTCCGAGACGGTTTAGGTTGGGGAGAACAACGACTTATCAACGATGAAGGGTAAGAATGTCTTAATTTTCCGACAGAATATTCCCGGCCAATACTTGAACACTTTCCTAACCTAGTTAACATTTCAGATGTCCTATTGATGGCGAAATAATGGGACAATTCACGTACAGCGAGGACAAAACGGAAGCAAAGGTCAATTTTCAGGCTCATAAATTTCCTTACACTGCCAGCGTTTACTATCAATGCAACGTGAGACTGTGCACCAAACATGGCGGTGGATGCTCCGATACGGTAAGTTAATCCCTAATCAAGTTTGTAATAAGGTTCGCTAATCATCGAATTGTTTACAGCCGCCATCTTGCAACGAGATCAGCAGAAGAAAGAGAGCTACCGGGAGATTAGACGACAAAGATGTCGCTTTAGACGGGACTCCGGCGACCATTGAAGTCTACAGCGGCCTCTACGTCAATGAAGCTTCGGATCTTGGCGGGAAATCTGAACTCACTGACGATGTCTTTCGAGAAAGGGTAATTGTCGAGTTTTGAGATGATGATGATGGTGGTGATGGTGATGGTGATGGTTAATGGAAAACTTTGTTGCAGACTATCGACGAAGCGGACAGCATCTGCATATCGCAGAGAAGCTTCGCGATTGGAATCGCCATCGCAGGGCTGATTCTCATGATCGCTGTGGTGGCCGCCATCTTGGTCCTACTCGCTAAGAGAAGACACAAGAACATTTCGACAACCGGCTCGTCTATTTACAGCGGGCCTTACACTAACACTGCTTACAGTCACAGCAGTTAAGGTTATAATAAGCTAATTGTACATTAGCTTAACCTAAATTCTCTATAGTTAATACATTTCTTGCTCAAATGGTTAATCGTTGATAGTAAAGATACTTTTACTATGTTTATTGTGGAAGAAATCATAGTTAGTCTACGAACTGTCTCAAACTGAACTTAAACGCTTATATGTTAATTAAGGTTAACGTAAACAAAATTAATAATTATTAAACCGAGCGTTTGGTAGTTTAAGATACTATAGAACGAATATAAAGTCATGGGTTCCGGTGGAGGGTATAGTTACGTAGGTTATGTTAACTAATTTTCCGAATTATAAGAATTTGTTTTTATTCAGACGAGAAATTATTGAGAAACAGCCGCTAAAGGGGCTTTTTTGTTGAAAATACCCCTTTAAGAGCGGTCTTTCTCGTCTTTTCTCAAAAATACGCAACGTGCAATATTACTCTTTGTTCAATTTAAGCTACAAGACTCAATGCAGCGTGGTTATGTTATTTGTCTCATTTATTTTGAGGTTAAACGGTGGCATTGGTTCACAGTGGCATTTTTAAGTATTTTATACGTACTTACAAAACGAATTTAATCAATTTAGATTTTAATGACACTCTGGACCTTTATCAATTGTGACTGCGTTACTTTATTATTTTGTAAATAATTATTAAAACGACTAAATAAAGATATTTAATAAAAATACAAGCTTTATTATTATTCTTTAAATTAAATGACTTGAATTACACTTATAAAAAAATTTAGGTAGTTGTATAATTGATTTTTTTCAAATTTTTGGAGGAAAATTTATTGTTTAGTAATTAAAAATATTTATTAAAGTCAAAAAAATTGATATTTAATCTAAAACCCAAAAATCGTGATCAGAAGTGTCGCAAACTTCCAACAGGTGGCGCATGATCGCTAAATCTGCTCCTTTGTAGAGAGTTAAAGTCAAATAACTATATTTAGGTATAAAAAAATTTTCTCAAGCCTTTAGCCGCCTTTTTTTAGATTAACAAACTAATTTTCATCCGTAATACAATAATTATCATTAATAATCTCTTTAAATTATATAAAAATAAAAAATTTCATAAATAAATTTCAAAAACGTTAAAGTAAAAAATGGATGACTTGCATGGCGCCATCTAGCGTAGAAAAATTAAATCTTTTTAAATAACTATGACGCAATACTTATTTTTTCTCGGAAAAATTTCAGGAGCCTTCATAAATTAAACAGTAATTAATAAATAAATAATTATATTTATTTATCATAATATATCAGCAATATAAATATATATTTAAATAATTATTAATGTGCAAAGCGACTAACCAGTGAGTCCTGAAAAAAAAATTATTTGTCATATTAAATTGGTCCAATAAATAATAAAACAAAAATAAGATACAAATTATTTTTTAGTATTAGTTTAAATAATTTATTTAATTAAATGTAAATATATTTTTATCGAAAAAATTTAATATATTTAACGAGTACTTATTTTAATATAATTACAGTAGAAACTCAATATGTCTACAAGCTACGTTAATATATATTTCTGCAACAAAAAAAAAAAACATGGGCAGAAAATAATCGAGATTCTACTATAATTAATAATAATATATTTATGTATTTATAATAATAATAATAATATAATTATTAATATACTATTCTATAAATATTTAATCTAACAATAAGAAAAAAAGCATTTTTTTTTTTATTAATTAGTTAACTGGATTCTATGTACAAATATTTTTACAAGTAACAACGAAGAAGAAATAAAATTAATTATTTTTTTTTTTTTTAATAAACTATTCTAGTTCCTGAGAAAAAAAATGTTTCTATTTATTTTTAATTTTTTTTCTAAACAGTAAATGAACGATGATATGACTCTAGTGATAGCGAGCGTCAAAAAATAAATAGTTAAAATTAATTTATTTATTCTAAAGCTACGCTAAAAAAAAAAAAAAAAGGTACAAAAAAATTCCGATATTAATATTATTTATTTGAAGAATAATTTATCGTATATAATTAATGAAATTTTTTATTTTATTTTAGCATCCCAGGAGTATTCATTCTATCGTAGACTAATGGGAATCCCCGAAAATCTAGATAGGCACACGTTAACCTTAAGTACAATCACCGTGTTATTAAGCAAAGCTGGATGGAATCATTCTTCTTATTTATTTTAGATTTTTTTTTTTTATAATAGTTTTTAATCACAGACTTTAAAACACTAAAGCTCATTAATTATTTGTTTTTTTTTTGTAATTATAAAATTATCTTGTTTAATTGCAGTTCGAATTTTAGAGCCTCAATGTTTACACCAATCCGTGAGTCAGACGGAACAATTTGTCGTTTTTATGTTACCACCACTGACAACCTTTATTTTTTTTTTGGTAAATTATACAAGTCAATTCTCGGTTTGGAAAAATATAACCTAAACAGTGGTAGTATCATTTGCGGTGTCAATTTGACACATTAATTTCAAATGTCACTGAATATTTTATTGCCTAATTTACAAAATATTATTTATTTCAATTTAATTTAATTTTTTTATTGTATTTTTTTAATTATTTTCATTTTTTAGAGAAATTTTTGTAAGAAATGACGAAAATAGAGAAAACAGCTGTTCATAGTCCGCCATATTGGCGCATCGATAAAGTAGATACCATAATAAATGTTTTAAAAAATAATTTGATTAATTTAGTTTATAAAATTGCATCAAAATTCACATTATTGACGAACGTTTAAATAAATAATTAAAATAATTAAAAAAATTATTAAATAAAAATCATGAACGTCCTTGAAATATTTTTTCTTCTAATTTATTGCTTTAAAAAATTATTATATTTTTTTTTTAACATCCAGTGACATTAAAAATAAATTTAACATCGAATTTGTTTAAAAATATTCCTTGAAATTGAAAAAATGAAATTATAAAAATACTGATGGTTCTTTAGATAAACAATTATAATTTTAAACCTTCAAAAAATTAATTTGTTGTTTATATATCTGTAAAATAGCGTTTAAAATAATTTATCATTTTTTTTTAAATATATATATATATTTTTTTTTTATCGTATATATTATTTAATATATAATCTGTAATTATTTAATAGCTAATTTATATCGAGTATAATTTTAAATAAACGCTTTAGCTTATAATTAATAATTTCGTGTTATTTTTTACACTGTAAGTGGGGATGTAAGTGCAATTCCATATTTATTTGTTTTTATTAATGGTTTATAAATTTTTTTTATTACAATTATAATCGAAAAAACATTTTTTATTAATCAAATCAACAAAAACAAAAAAAACAAACAAAATATATATTATTATAAATAATGATAATAAAATAATAGTAACCTAATTATTAATAATAAAATAAAAAGACATTTTTACATTGTTATTTAAAACCTTACCTTACTTTTCACCCATTACTAAAATCACTTCATTGCTTGTTAATCAATACTTAACCTTACTTTCTTTCCAATAATTATAATAATACACATTATCATTATCATTATTATTATTATTAATAATAAATCATTTTTCATACTTTGCGGTATGTTCATTGTAGTCATTATTTAAAATAATAATTATTATTATTCTTTGCTTTTGTACCAGAGGTGGCAATTTTGTTAATCATATTTTCATTCCTCAAGTGATTTCAAATTAACTAGTCAATTGCAGATGAATTAGCGATTTATTGTGACTTTAACGGTTCCTGAAAGAAACATTAAAAAAATTGAACCGTAGGATTTTATTAAATTGTTTATTTTATTTTTTAAAAACCGATTTAATACCTTAAGACATATTTTCCATCGGTTTAGCTTTGTAAATATATAAATATAACATTTTAACAGATAAAACAACAAATTTGGGTTTAAAAATCTCCTCTAGCTCTAAAAAGAATTCTTTTAACCGACAAAACGCCATTTTCAGGTATAGTAAGTGTTACTTTGAAAACTACTACAGTCGGTAAAGAAGAAATGCCCGCGAAATTTAAATCAGAGCTAGAGCAGAATTAAATTCTATTTAAAACTAGTTAAGTTACCTTGCATATCTTTGGGCGGGTTTGGAGGCATAGAAGAAACTTGATAGACATTGGACCTGACGTTTGATGGCAAAGTGGTGACCTTGGACCTAAACAAACCTCAAATTAGCACAAAATTTAGGGTTAAAAGGAAATAATCAGTACCTTTGTTTGCGAATTTTTTGGTTCCGTCCATCGAAAGAATTGGGCGTAGGACATCCAGAGTTAGAAGAGTAAGACGGGGGTCTGAAAGGACGTGGGCAGCCTTGGACGACTGGTGGAGATGGTCCAGGAGCGTACTGGAGCCGGGGATTGTTCGCCATGCCTGGATGCATCAGTCTAATGTCCCCTGAATCAAAAATACCTTTAGAATTCTGATCCTTTTGATCAGGAAGATCAAATGAATTTACCTGGCACAATATGAAGACCCTGGTACATTGGCAGTGGGTAACGCGATTGTGCTTGTGCGTTTCTGTTGTCAATGCCAGCAACCCCATTAACAGTAGGTCCATTTGGGGAGTTGGTAGGATACTCGTGACCTGGCGTGGGCGACCTGCTGGTCCGTTGAGACCCGGAGGGCGTTGACGCGCGAATTCCACTGGTCATCATGGGCACATTCTGTCGGAACACGAGGTTTGGCAGATTGGGCAGGAGAGACGGCGTCATGTAGACCGCTCCAGGCGGGGCAGTAGCCGTTCCTGACAACTGATGACCGTAGGATCCAGCAGTGACCATCGTTGGTGGAGGATAGGTGCCTGAATTGACGTACATCACCGGTATACCTGGCATTTGGTTGGACGTGGGGGTGGTTGGTGGTGTGGGGACTCGCCACATCATCGGAGGCTGCATTCCGGGTTGTCCTGAGTAGTAAGTCGGCATCATGGACAGAGGGTTCTGGTAGGAGTAATCAGTGGGTGATGGAGTGACAGCTGGCATCGAGTTGTAGGAGATTGGGTAGCCGTTGACTGGATAATTGGGTCCCGTGTTCGGCGGAGTCATCGTTTGGGGGTTATACGTGTAGTTGGAGGGGAATCTTTGGTGCTGGATCGTAGAACGGTCGTTTGAGGGCTGACTGACGGCCAAGGTAGATCCTGACGGAGGGACGAAGTACATTTGCTGGGGAGCTATCTGGTTGGGCGGATGAGAATGCTGTTGAGGATGCTGTCCTTGGGCAGGCGGCTGCCAGTAAGGCGGCATGGCCTGGTTGTTCGGAGCATTGTGTCCGTTGGGTGGAGGGAGTGGTGGAGGAGGCGGCGGCGGAGGTGCTGGGAAGGTCGGGGTCGTTTGCGATGCTTCTGAACCAGCACGTGACTGCTCGTAGACGTTCATTCCCATGAAATAGCCGGAGAGATCAGTTACTTCCGATTGGGGATGAACGGTGGTTTGCATCATCATTGGGTAATTTCCGTAGACATTGTTCTGCCCGAAGACCATGTCAGGGGGCGGTGGTGGCGGCGGAGGAGGCGGTTGCTGCTGTTGTTGCTGATTTATAGCCAAGTCCGGTGGTCGTTGGATGATATTCTGTGGTTGAGCATTTGTAAATACTGGGGGATTGTAATTTAATTCGGTATTATTCGGAGGGTAGTTTTGGTATTGTGGATTCAATGATCCGTGAGTGCAGGGTGGCTGGGATTCAACCGGGGATTTAATTGGCTGGGTGAAGTCTTGAACTTGAATGGGTTGGGGCGCCGCTGGCGGAGGACTAGCTGAGTATGGTAGAGTTGGGGAAGTAGCTGTACTAGTTACTCGGTTATTAACAGCACCATTGTTATTGCTAACCGATGATGGGGGTGATGATTTAATTGAGTTTTTATACTTCTTAGAACTATACTTATTAACTGGCACATTGTGTCTAGGAGACTCAGGTAGTTCGGGAAATTTGTCTGGGGTCTCTGACGACGGGCTTTCACGTATCTCTTCAATATCGCTGAATATCTTCGGTGGATTGTCTGGATCAAAACGATAAAGAGTACCATCTGAATTGGTGTACGGTTGATTAGTGCGTGGATTCATAATAACGCTACCCAGTGGCACGCTTGAGATATTTGTGACAGCCCAAATGACTGTTTCATTTGATTGGGTGTCTATTGAGGCATTGTTATTGTTTTGACTAGATTGTACATGACTGCAAGGATTCGCCGGAATTGGCGAGGGTGATGGTGAGGGTGATATCGTGGTGTCACTCCGTTGGCTTTGTGATTTATATCCGCTGCTAGAAGGGCTCAATCGCGAGCACATACTCGCACCAGAATCTTGTTTAGTTAATCTAGCGCCCGCGCTACGAGTCGAAGTGACGCTATCACCACGCGATAGCATTCCACGAGTATACCCACCAAAACTGAAGGACTTAGACACTGAGGGACGCAGAACACCACGAAATGCTTCACGTCCGTCGCAAGATTCACCTTTAGACAAACGAGCATGGCGCCCAGAATGGTCACCAGGATGGAGCAATCGATAGCGTGCCGACGCATCAGAACTTTCAGAAGATGACCAGTACGGCCAGGACACAACTTCACTGCTTTCGCCGCTGCTATCCTTGAATATACGACGGCGAACTTTCTCGTATTCCTCCTCCCGCTCTTCGAAACTCTTGCTGCGTCGGCAATAATCACCCGAAAGCCTGTCAGGCGACTTGAAGTTATAGCCGTCTTCAAATGAACTAGAGTCACGTTTAAGTATACTGCGACGTGGCTCTTCGGTTAGTATCAAATCGTCCCTAATGTGTTCTTTGAACCTTGTGTCGGGTATTCTCATGTTCTTGGTACGTGTTACGATCACACTGAGACCCGATTGATCGACGTTGTGTTCCATCCCAAAGTATGCGGCGACACGGTGGACCAGCATCCGATTGTACGACGACATATTGGGAAATTTATGGCAAACTTTGTGGTGATCTTTAGCAAATTCTATCAATTCACGCTCTATCTTAAGTAAAACCGAGCGGTCCTTTTGATTACGGTTAATCGTCACAGCAATAAACTGCTCGAGATCAATACCAGTGCTATCGGTATAGAGTTCTGTACTGTTATCACGTGATAAGCATGGCGATACACTGTCTAAACTACCGCTTCCTTGTGAGGATGAATTTTGATGCCGTAATTTGTGTCTTGTGCGACTTCCGACAGTCAATGTATTGCTGGAGCATTGATTTGAGCACTGATTATTACAAACACTAAGAGAACGTCGATTATCATTCCGAGATTGCTGCTGGCAATTGTTATTACTGTAATTATTTGTGTGACCGTGATTTTTCGGAGAATACTGTACGCCAGTTGATTTCGAAGGCGATGGAGGCGTCTGTAATAATCCAGGTTTATCATTATTGTGATTGTTTTTAACGCAATTATTGCACTTTGATGATGACGTAACAACTAACGGGCTGGTAGCTTTAGATCGTTGACCATTGTCATTTTTATTATTATTATCACGATTATTCGTTGGTGACGTACTAGCACTCTTTGGTGTCTGTAATGGACTAGATTGACCATTTCTCGATGGAGTACGGCAAGTAGGTGACGTCGCAGTATTTCGGGTTTGTTTTGGCGATTGGGCGGCACTCAGATTGTTACTATTGTTATAAATAGAATCGTTGTTTAATTTTGAATTTGAGTTATTGGGTGAGAGACCACCGTTGCTTCCGTTCCCCAATTTCTTGTCAACTGCATCAGACTGCTGGGGGCTACGTGGCGACGCAGCCCCATTGTGGGGTTCACGTGGTGGCGAAGTTGATTCCCTCATTGCATGGCTTCTCACTAGCAATTTCACCTTGGTGTTTGCCTGCAAAGTAATTGAAAAAAAAAAAAAAAAAAAAAAAAAGAAATACCAATGAGTTAACGCAATAAGCTAATTAAATTTAGGGTGTTGATAAGCTAATGGGGAGTGATAAAGGATTCTAACCCTATTGCGGTAATTGTTGGACTCCGAATCGATTTTGTCGGGTGGACTAGGCTGACAAGACGGCACAGGAAGTGATGTAGGACGTGTAACAGTATTCCCAGATGATAAATTTTCAATAGTAACATTGACATCACTGTCTATCATTTCCTGATCCCCCAAGGTTGAGTAAGCTGTACCACCAGACACTAGTACATTCTTGCCAGTGGGAAGAGCCGGCATCCCAGCCGAGGATGGACCGGTGGGACTTACGGGCCGGCTCTGCGACCTGTTTCCTTTGTGCACCACTATACTTGGTACTGAAACAGTAATTATCTTTGCTACTACATCTACTTATTTGTTTTTTTACTTCAAGTCGTGAAACTATAACCGAATCTGCCGGTTGAAGGAGCTTTGCCATTAGAACACTGTCCTAACGTCTAATGGTTGATGATTTGTGGGTGTGTGTAATAGATGCCAAAATGTGATAAAAGCTTTCAAACAAAATGGTAGCGAAAGTAACAAAAAAGACACACAAATTACCATAACTCCATAGGAAATATATTTAAATCCAGATTTATCCTAAAAGGAAAAAAGTTTTCAGTTTATAGAGGACTTTAGAAGCTAATTAAAAAAAAAATTTGCCAGTCAACTGATGCATAATCACAGTCGGAAAAGATATTGGGGTACTACGTCTACGGGTATTTGGACTTACTTTCCAGCCGTGCCATGGGTTAATCTATGTAAGGCTGTAAAGGGAATCCCGTAGTCTCTCAATTGAAGCTAGTACGGGATAGGTTAGTACAATGGTCTTTGTGAAAGAGCACAAGCTTTATGTGCCTCCCGTATTTCTCTCCCTTTGTTCCCAATTTCCAACATTGTTCGTCGTCTGTAATCCAACAATAACAGTCTGTTTATTGTCTCAACTAATCGTTTAGTTTTAAAATCAGTGGATTAGAAATTATTAAATAACATTACCCAAATTGGAAAATTAAAACTAATTGAATTTTAGATAAAACAATAAATTAAAAAAGATTATTGGTATTTACGTCACAGAATCAATTTAATTGGTTGAAATTGATTGATTGATGAATTATTCATAAGTATAGTTGGTCAGAATGTGTGTTATGAAGATAAGTGATCGATCGAGTCAGAGATGGATATTTCACAAGTATAACTGTAAAAACAATATTAGATTTTTTTCATATCACAATATATATTCATAGTATTGAGTTGCAGAGAAAAAAAACCACCGCATGTTATGTTTCTTGAGTATATCACTTCGTCGATGTTTATGAATATTTTTAACGTATGATACGGATAAAAACTCCATAAATAAATATGAGATAATAAAAAGAAAGGCGAATTGTCTGAGGTTATGTTCTCATGTTTTGTGATAAAAGCAATCCCATGGTATCACTACCGGACCGAGCAAGACGTTAAAAAAGACAGCTTGCTTTGGCGTCTGTTGGCGAACTACCCGAATCTACCAACGGTGGTGATCGTCCACTGGCAGTACTTTGTAGAAGGTGAATGTAGGTAAAACTTGGATAGTATATACCCATTTCTATTGTGGTAGTACTCCTACACGCATACATAATATATATGTGGTGCAGTTGCTGAGGTGGTTGATAGTAGTAGTTTAGAGCACGCTTGCGCATATCAAACATAGCTACCTAAACCGACTCTTGCTGGGAGGAGAACGTCCAACGGGTGTTCGAGAAAATAGCGGTGTGATCAATGATGACAGCTAACAGAGATTCCTTTTTTGTTCCCTTTTTTTTTTCTCATCTCTAATCATTCTTCAGCATCATCATAATCACTGACCTAAAGTCGTGATTATGAGAAGCTCCATTAATAAACTTGGAAAATAACCAGCAGCATCATTTGCTCTATCTATAGTAAGGATTTCCTAAAAGCGAGGATTTGTTTTAGCAAATTGGCAACCAAATGCTGTTTTGTAATAGTCATCGACACAACACTTTTAAATATTTATGAAATAATCGAAATGCCTTCCAGGAATTGGCTTTAAATAGCTGTAATTTTCTCCTGGGGTCAGACACGTGTCAGGTAATTGATTTTTCCACTAAACGCTCTTCATTAGAGCTAACTGATGATTTATCATCGGAACAATAATTGTTATTGTTATCTTAATTAATTTGATATAATAGAGGCTGGGCGAGCGGGTAAGTTTGACCTGATGAAAATGGTGTCTATGACCTATATAACTTTGTTCAGTGTAACTAGGTCATGCACCTCCCTATCCCTGGAATAATACAGGGTGACCCAATGTTTGTTGCGCACGTTTTAATCTTATTGATCCGATAGCATTCAACCTATCTCTGTCCGATAATTTTGAATATTGCTGGATAGTTTTTATTTTGTTATTAACAAATTGGGCGCCAATTTATTTGAATTTTATTTTTAACAGTGACAAAAAGCAGAAATACCTGTTAAGTAGTCTTCTTTTATGGCAAACGAACAAATTTTCTTGTAATCAATGGGTGAGTCAGGATTCAAGGTTTTGCGTGACTCAACCAGTAAACCGGCAATGCAGTAAATCTTACGGCAAAAGAATGTTGTGTTATCAAATAAGAATCGAGTGATGTAAATAAATTTACAATAAAATTATTATTATAGTTTTTTTTTTTTTTGTTATTATTTTATCGATTTTCCGTGTTAATAAATTTAAATTCAGCTGTACTTTTTATTTCCGTGATGATTCTATTGTACTATTTTCAGTATAACAGAAAAAGGAATTCAAAAAGTCATATTTTACGTAAAACTTTTCAATGGGTTCACATTTTTCTATAAAACTTTACATTTCTTTACAAAACTTTCATCACTGCAGATGCTACAATCTATCTCTGTTTTTCAAGATAAAATCTAACACAAAAGAACAATTGCTTGCTATTTCCAATATTTTCAACTGAGATAAATTTAAGCTTCAAACATAAGCTTTCTTCTTAAACTATAGTTTTATTTCATTAATCAGCAATTGTGATAATGAACGCGTGTCCTGAAAGGTCCTATGCAGCTTACCAGGTCTGATGCACCCAGTTACCATGGAAACGACCTACTCTCCCTGACACAGCCTGAAGAATATTCAACTTCAGACAAAACGTTTGTCTTCTTAATTTTATCTGCCGTTTAATTTGTTCATCACTCTTTAGTGAGATAATATCTTCTAGCTTCTTAATTTCCGGTTGTCAAAACTAATTTTTACAAAAATGATTTTTGACAATTCAAATTTTAAAAAATCAATTATATTATGCTTCAAATAAACAGTGAATTATTAAATTTATTTAAATTCCCCGCTTTATTTAGATAACCTTCATAGATTATTTAGATTAATTTGGCGAATTTCCGACAAGCTCTTAGTTTAGTTGTCGCGTCAAAAGTTACATATTTTTTTTTCTAACAGCTCAGAATTAAAAATTTTTACATTAGTGTCGTGATTTTTTATAATTTAGCCCGTGGATATTTTTAGCCTACAATATATTCTTCAGTTGCCGACATTTTGTCTAAAATTTTATGTTTAAAATTGATAAATACTAAATCTATAAGATTGCAGGTCTAGAAGGATTTAAATTACAATTTTCCTTGGTCTATCTCTGAATGACTAGCAATGATCATAACTCAGGAAGTGAAAGAAGCTGTTAAATAATCCAACGGTATCTATCGACAAATGCGTGTAAAAAATGAATCTGCAAAGTTTCTGCGAATATTGGCATAGCTCCAGACCTACGTCAAGACTGAATTCTGACGCCAGCATCAATGAAAGAACGGTCTAAGCCGTAAGTCTTGAGGAGTGATTTCGCATTTTAAAATCTACAAAACATTCTTCCTCTTCTCTTACATCCTAATAGTCTAAAATTAGACCAGTAGGTACATAACGATAGAGACAGTTCATCAGAGAAGCAGTGTACCAGAGAAGGAACTGGCTAAATTTTATATTGAAAGTCAAAAGTGTCAAACACGTACATTGGCCTAGCATTTAAAGGTCACGACAATTTTCCTGACGAATTATCATCATACATGTCTCATAACATATTCATGTTGATATAGACAGTCGATAGAACAATGAACACACCAAAGATGACTCACTGTTGATATCCAGAGGGTAAAGACAGGTGTACACGTGCCCTAGCTTTACTCTAGCTCGGGGTCACGTTTCATGCTAATTCCCTGCTTTCATTCCAGATTATCATCCGTCAAAGAATTTTGGATTTTTTATACTGGGATATTTGCTTCTAATAAGCTTGATGAGAGCAAACAGAGCTATGATTCACTGATTAAATATTTACTTGATCCAGCCAAATCTGGGTTGATGTTTTGCTATCCAAACACTGGAAACCGATTGCAGCTTTGTACTATAGATCAATCCGTGAAGAAATTTTGTGATATGGTCTTCGTTCAGTTATTTTAGCCAGTTTTTTTGCCGATTTATCACAAAAACATTGAGAAAATTTACGGCAATACAATATTTTAAGAATTTACTATCTCTAAGCTTTACTTTCAATGACTCTTTGATTAGAAGGAAAAAAGGAATTTTATGGTGACTTTAAATGCAGCAACTAACAAAAAATACTAAATTTTTGGTATTTTTTTAGTATATCAGTATAAACCCCGCAAAATTGCAGTATTAATCTTATTACCGTAGAAATATGATTTTATTATTGTAAAATTATAGTTAATACACAGATTTTTTACGGTACACGCAAAAAAGAAAAATGTAAAAATTACGTTATAAATAGTAATAATTCTTAACTTTGTATGGAATTCTAGAAAAACTACATTTTTTTTAATTCAAACTTTGAATTTCAATTTTCAGAGCTTTCAATGCAATATTTACATTTTAAAATAAGATTCTCACAAAATCTGTAATAATTACAATCTGAAACTGTAATTTTTCCAATTTTTACATAAAGCGCCACGTTACATTTTATAATTTAATTTTCCGTGTAATTTAATTGTATTATTTTGGTAACTTTGCAGCAAAAGTACAGTAGAAATGTTGCGTAACTACAGTAAAAAAAAAAACTGGCCAATATAACCACAGAAATACCGTATTATTACGGAATTATAATAGTAAATTTGTGGGAAGTGCATTAATGCCGAAAATTTACGGTCAGAAAATAAATTTATCTGTTCATTTGACTACGTCCTGATTAAATTGATCATTTTTGATCTGTCATGTTTGATCCAAAAAAAATAAGCCGCAGAAGACTTCAAAAAGATTGCTGAGGTAAGTATTAACAATTAAAACAAGCAAAATGACTAAAGCTTGATAGTAAATATCGACAAAACTAGTAAACAACCTTCACCTTGTCCGAGGTAGTCACCTGACCTTATCGAGTAAGGGGATTCCCTTGAAAAGGCATTTTATCCAACATGATAGCACAAATACAATTACTAAGGGTTGTACTGCTAGGATTGTAGATGTGAGGAGCTAGATCGAGTGTATGACGTGACTACATCAAACGATCTGAGTTGCGTGCCAGCTCGGTATAATTGATTGGCGTAAAAGATTACTTTTATACTTCTTATAACGATCAGATTTGTTTTGTTTATAGAAGTCTTCAGTTGGTGCATGCTTGGTGCCGTGCGATCCAAGTTCAATCAATTTTAACCTTGGCGACCTTCATCCTTCATTAATGCGGTGCAAGAGGCTTTTTTGGTGCGAAGCTTAATTAGTTGAGCGTACTTTAAGAGTTAAATGTTTAATGACAGTCCAGAACGTGTTCTAGGGCCGCTAATTTAGAGAATAATCGTTCTCTCTTTTTGCGACATTCCGACGCTATATAGTTACATTGTTTACGTTAAAAGGCGTTAAATTTAGAAGTGTCTACTTGGTTTTTTTGCGAGAGCTCAATTAGTCTTTACATTTTTGCTCTGTTAGACAAAGAAATTTATCGTGGGTTTGATAAAGATAATTTTGGAATCAAAATTTCTTAAAAATTCTTGACCAAAACTACTACAAGGAAAACAATTAATTTCTTGGACGAAAATTTCATTTTTTAAACCAAGAATTTTATCTTGGCTTAAAAATTTTTTCTTTTGAGTCAAGCTAACCTTTCTATCTTTGTATGCTTGAGTCTAAAAGATTGATAAAGATGCATGATAATTTCAATGATTTTCTAAGAAAATATGGATTTTATTTTTTAACTAGAATTTTTGAAAGACGAGATATAAAGTGAGAAAAAAAAATGGAAAAAATTTTTTAAAGCCGATGGTATACTTAAATATTTATTTATCTCGGATAGCTTAGCAGGTAGAGCCTTTAATGTATAACCAGAAGATCCAGGTTCGAATCCTGGTCTGGGCACTCGGATTTATTTTTTCAGTCAAATTTATCTTTAATAACAAATTTGGATTTTAATCGTGGCTAAATTGTTTAAGTTTAAATCTGGAGGAAAATATAGGCTAACAATATAACGAAAAAAATAAAAATTAGAGAAAAATTGTTGTATTAAACTGGATGAAAAATACAAAAAAAATATTGATTTTCTTTAAACCCGATTTTTCAACAAAATTCTATTAAAATCTCAAAGTTTAAAGACTTTAAGCTTGAAATCATCAAAGTACAAAATGTATTCCGTCATAAAAGGATTCTTAGACATTGAAATATGAAAAAAAAAAATAATATCCATCAAAAGGAGAACTTCCTTTACATTTTCCACGCACAAAAGATAAAATCTTTAATTTGATAATTACTTTTAGGGAGTTTGAGTCTCCATTCAAACTTTTTGACTTCTGGGTATAATTACTTCCCCCGGAACTCTTACCAAAATTTTTAATTCAAGATTTCAATCTGTAAGTAGCAGTCCGAAGCCTTGAAAAAGTAACTTTAGTAAAAAAATCAAAATTTTTCTGTTTTTTCATTTTTTTTAATTAAGAAAAAAGAATAATTAGAAGACTACAAATTTTTTTAACTCAAAAATTTATCTCTTAATTTTTTTATTAGTGTATAATAAAATTATTTATTCATATTTCTAGACCACAAAGACTATTTTGGGTCAGAAAAAAAAATTCAAATTGATTTTCAGTATTAATAAGAGAAATAATCCAAAAATATTCAGAAGTATTGAAAATAATCAAAATTTTGTTTTTTTTCTTAATTTAAATGATAGTTATTATTATTTAATGGTCAAAAAAAAATTTAATAATAAATTCTTGGTAATTTTTCTCAAAATTTTCTTCCTCCGAATTCGCTTATTCCGTTTGAAGATAAAAAAGGGTTGAAGCTTAACCGTGAAAGGAAGAAAAACTGAGATTGATAATTTCAAGAGCTGGAAGTAATGCTTCGGATATTGGGGTTGAAAAAAAAAAAGGGTGAATAAAAGTAGGCCAGTAGTACGGAGGAACAATCAATAGAGGTCGGTTGCCTAGAGGGGATGCCGTTGCGTTTTTTTCTTTGTTCGCTTTTTAATTTATTCCAATTAAATTATCCTAATCCGTTTTTATTCTATTTTTCTCTTAAAAAAAAGAATTAATAAATTAATCCTTGATTAACCTTCCAAGCAATAATTTATTATCAATTTTATTTACCAAAAAAAAAAAAAAAAAAATTGTATAAAAAAATGAAGAAATAAAAATGAAAAATTATTATTAGCTGCAATACATAAAAGTATATCGTCCTGAAAAAAGCTCAATTAGTCTTTACATTTTTGCTCTGTTAGACAAAGAAATTTATCGTGGGTTTGATAAAGATAATTTTGGAATCAAAATTTCTTAAAAATTCTTGACCAAAACTACTACAAGGAAAACAATTAATTTCTTGGACGAAAATTTCATTTTTTAAACCAAGAATTTTATCTTGGCTTAAAAATTTTTTCTTTTGAGTCAAGCTAACCTTTCTATCTTTGTATGCTTGAGTCTAAAAGATTGATAAAGATGCATGATAATTTCAATGATTTTCTAAGAAAATATGGATTTTATTTTTTAACTAGAATTTTTGAAAGACGAGATATAAAGTGAGAAAAAAAAATGGAAAAAATTTTTTAAAGCCGATGGTATACTTAAATATTTATTTATCTCGGATAGCTTAGCAGGTAGAGCCTTTAATGTATAACCAGAAGATCCAGGTTCGAATCCTGGTCTGGGCACTCGGATTTATTTTTTCAGTCAAATTTATCTTTAATAACAAATTTGGATTTTAATCGTGGCTAAATTGTTTAAGTTTAAATCTGGAGGAAAATATAGGCTAACAATATAACGAAAAAAATAAAAATTAGAGAAAAATTGTTGTATTAAACTGGATGAAAAATACAAAAAAAATATTGATTTTCTTTAAACCCGATTTTTCAACAAAATTCTATTAAAATCTCAAAGTTTAAAGACTTTAAGCTTGAAATCATCAAAGTACAAAATGTATTCCGTCATAAAAGGATTCTTAGACATTGAAATATGAAAAAAAAAAATAATATCCATCAAAAGGAGAACTTCCTTTACATTTTCCACGCACAAAAGATAAAATCTTTAATTTGATAATTACTTTTAGGGAGTTTGAGTCTCCATTCAAACTTTTTGACTTCTGGGTATAATTACTTCCCCCGGAACTCTTACCAAAATTTTTAATTCAAGATTTCAATCTGTAAGTAGCAGTCCGAAGCCTTGAAAAAGTAACTTTAGTAAAAAAATCAAAATTTTTCTGTTTTTTCATTTTTTTTAATTAAGAAAAAAGAATAATTAGAAGACTACAAATTTTTTTAACTCAAAAATTTATCTCTTAATTTTTTTATTAGTGTATAATAAAATTATTTATTCATATTTCTAGACCACAAAGACTATTTTGGGTCAGAAAAAAAAATTCAAATTGATTTTCAGTATTAATAAGAGAAATAATCCAAAAATATTCAGAAGTATTGAAAATAATCAAAATTTTGTTTTTTTTCTTAATTTAAATGATAGTTATTATTATTTAATGGTCAAAAAAAAATTTAATAATAAATTCTTGGTAATTTTTCTCAAAATTTTCTTCCTCCGAATTCGCTTATTCCGTTTGAAGATAAAAAAGGGTTGAAGCTTAACCGTGAAAGGAAGAAAAACTGAGATTGATAATTTCAAGAGCTGGAAGTAATGCTTCGGATATTGGGGTTGAAAAAAAAAAAGGGTGAATAAAAGTAGGCCAGTAGTACGGAGGAACAATCAATAGAGGTCGGTTGCCTAGAGGGGATGCCGTTGCGTTTTTTTCTTTGTTCGCTTTTTAATTTATTCCAATTAAATTATCCTAATCCGTTTTTATTCTATTTTTCTCTTAAAAAAAAGAATTAATAAATTAATCCTTGATTAACCTTCCAAGCAATAATTTATTATCAATTTTATTTACCAAAAAAAAAAAATCTAAGCTAAGAAGACAAGTGATCTTAATGAACATTTTATCACCGAGTCCTTAATCTTAATGAGGTTCAATTAACAGATCGGTTGTTTTTTTTTTTTTTTAAAGCGGTTAATTACAAAAGTAATTAATAATTACTTGTTTTTTGAGTTAACTTTTTATTAATCAAATTTTTTCTTTTTTAAATAAACAAATTTAAGGTTAGCTTGCAGTTTTTATTTGTTTAAAAAATTAAAAGCGATTTACAAACAATGGATGTTAATAATAAGTACTTTGAGTCATGAATACAGTTGCAACAAAGCGCACATTTGTAACCAATAAACAATTAAGCACTTTACCGAACAATTGCAAGGGAAGAAATTGTACAAAGAGTTAAAAGTAAAAAAAAAAATGGAGTTTTTAATCGAAACAAAGCAAATTGTTTGTTGCAAATTTATTTTTTTGAGGCTTACCTAGTAGATCGATGGTAATTGATACAAAACTGTTAAAACACTTAACATTCTCACTCTTTTTTAAATATCGAGATCTTTTTTTTTATTATTTATTATTTTATATATTGCGATTATTGGAATTATTATTATTATTATTGTTAATAACGTATTTTACTTGAGACTATAGACTGTATACTAAATTTATTATTCCGTAACTCAGTTAAACTTTTTTATTGCTTTCTATATTCACTATCGCTCCCTGGCTATACATATATAACTTCGCTACAGTGTAATCTTTGTTAGCAGGGAGTATATCACGCACTAGATGGAGGACTCGCGCCCTCTGGGGCTGAGAAGAGGTACTAGAATTTTATACCAACGCTAGTTTCTTCAATTTCCCTATTAAAATGGTTTCTAGGCGCTGATTGGTTGGAATTTTTGCGCGGGATTTAAATTTAGAATTTAAATAAATTTAACTTTTTTTTGTTTGTATTTTTCGCGCGCTTTTATGAATTTTTTTTGATTTTTTGGGGTGAAGAAATATATTTAAGGATTTTATTGTCATCTAGTGCTTTTTTGGGGAAAAAAGATTAAAATATTAACAATTTAAAATATTTTTATTGATTTTCTTAGAAATTTGTGTAAAAATAAAAAAAATTTAATTAAATGAAATATTTGATGAAATTTAAAGAATAAAAATTAAAAAATGAATTCTGAATTAATAAAGATTGAAAAAAAATTTTTTTTGTCTTTAATTATTTATTTAAAAATGTATTAAGTGTAAAAATTATTAAATTTAATAGAAAATTTTTTTTTGCATTATTTTGTAGAATTATTAAATTTATAAAATTAAAAAATGATTAAAATAATAAAAAAATAATTTTTTTAAATTACTAAATGAATTTTCTTTATAAAAAAAATTTTAATAAATTTTTAATGAAGAAAATTTATCAAAAAACTTTCTAAAAAAATTAAATAAAATAAAATTTTTCTACAAAAATTACTAGAAATAATTTTAAATTTTAAATTTGTCAATAAAAAGAATTTTTAAATTGCCCGCGGTCGATAATTTCAATTTCCCGCCACAAGCTTCTATTTTAAAACAACAGTTGGCGCTTCAGTTGCTGCACACATTTGTTTACAAACTACACATAAATTTTTTACAAACTCAATAAAAAAGTATAAATTATTTTTTGTAAAATAAAAATCAGTGAAGTGAATAATTAAAATTGTTTTTACCTCAACATGATATTATAAAAAAAAAAAAAAATTTATATTTGTTGTTTTTCAATTAAATTAATCATGGCCGAGTTTGACAGAGACTTTGACTTCGACGAGGTATTTACAAAATTTTATTACTTTATTTCTATTGTAATTTTTTATTAATATATTACAAATTAAATAATGAAGATAAATATGAAGAATATAATTATCAGTCTCAAAACTTGCCGGATTAAATCCACGAATAAAATAATAAAAAATAAAATAATTAAAATGAAGGTTAAGGCCGCGCGTGACTTTATCCAAATTCTGTTTACTTTATTTTAATGTTTTTATGATTATCCTGAGACGACAATCGAATTTTTAGTATCGTTTTTTTTTTTTGGAATTCATGATTTTTTATTATCTTCATTTTAATATGTCAAGGTCCCGGAATTTATAAACTCAAGTGATAGTTTTTAACAAATTTGTTTATTTACTTTTTTTATTTTTGTTTGGATTTGTCAACAAAAAAATTAATAAAGCAGATATTTATTAAATTTTAAGAATTTTTTTAATAAATAAATTACGACAAAAAATATTGACCTGTAAAAATTTAAAAAAATCAAAAATTCAATTTTTGTTGAAAAAATTTTTTTTTATTATAATAATTACTAAAAAAGAATGTTTTTAAAAATTGATTTTATATATTTTTTTTTTTTTTCAAATTTCTAAATGTTAAAAATGTCCTTTAATATTTTTTTTTTATTTAACGAAAAATTTTCCAAGAAATGGAATAAAAATTTGAAAATTCTTGTAAATTTTTTTAATAAACAAAATAATTATCATTTATCTGTTATTTTTATCATAAAAAATTATTATACTTAAATTAGCGACTATCTGACAATTCATAAATTTTTTTATTTCAAAAAAATTAGTATATATTTTTTCTGTCTGTTTTTGGAAAAAAAATTCGACTTTTATTGAAAATTGTAACCCTCTTGAAAGTTAAAAACAAAAATTTCTAAGTATAAGCGGCTTGAAAAAACTTTCAGGCGAGTGATAAAAAAATTTACTTCCAGGACTCTTTACGAGAAATCGAAAGCAATGAAACAATGCTCTTTACCCAGCAAGAGTCTCTCGAAAAAAGTCGGGACGAGAACAAAAGCCCGGAGCAATCTTCCCGAAAGAACCTCCTCTTGGATTTATTCGAGCGACCTCCAGAGGTTGAAGCCGAGCCGGAAGAATCCTCTTGTAAGACCCTATTACTAGACCTAATGTCAAGATCCGCGACTCCGCCGCGATCTCCAAAAGAGCGAGAACCTCTAAAGAACCTCCTTCTAGAGACAATGTCCAAAAAGACCCCAAATAACATTCGTAAGAATCTCTTAACCGAAAAGAACGAACGCAGCCCGTTCAAACGGCCCTTATCACCTAAGCCAAAAGAGCCTCCGAAGACTTTAGTGCGGAAATTTCCTGGGCCGGCAGGCCTGCTCAGTTTCTCGGCAGCTAAAAAAAACCAAAGTCTGTCCAAAGCGCTTCATGATAACCTGAACGATGATTCGGACGAAGGAAGGGCTGAGTCGAGATTTTCCTGCTCGCAGGATACCAAAAAGCTGTTTACCGACGGCGCATGGCGGCTGATGATGAACGAATTGCCGCAGGACTACCTTACCGGCAAGGACATTTCGTCGATAAAGAACCTGGGCAGAAGTAAGAAAATTCCAGTCCTTGCTGGAATCATCGACAAAATTGACTGGTCTGCTGCTAATCCGCGAGTTACTCTTAAGGACATTTCGGATTCTATCGAAGGAATGATGCACAAGGACATTTTCGCGAGGTATCCCAATATTTTGCAGCCAGGAGTCGTTGTTCTGCTACGCGACGTTGGAATTCTAAATCTCCGAGGCTCGAAAGCCTCCCTCACTACTTCTATACTCTTCATTTCGCCGATAAGTATCGTAGCTGCCTACAACGACAAGTCAAGGCTTATTACCACGCCGGAACTTACAAAATTGATGGAACAAGATCTAGGAACCCAAGTTAGTCAAAGAATTCCGGATACCTTGATGGATATGAGTGATTTTGAATTGGATGATAACTTGTTCGAAGGATTCGCCGTGCAGCGGGAACCTTCTAGTGTCCAAGATAACCTAAGTCAGGAATTGGCTAGAACTGAGGAAGTTCCAGGCTCGACGTTCGGTGATCATTTGCTGAATGACAGCGATGATGAAATGATGTCCCAGATGCAGCTTAGTCCGGAAAGAAATAATATGATGGCGAATAATGCTTATGAAGACACTTTTGGAGACAGCGACGATGAACTTTTATCGCAGTTAGATATGGATGCGGTGGTTAATACTTACGATAAATGATTTAGATAGTGGTTATTTTTAAGGATACTCAGTATTAGTGATTAAGGTTAAGATTTGATATAAGTGTTATTATGAAGTTGTTACCTAATTAAAGGTTTAATAAATTTGATACATAATATAATTGGTGTTCTTATTTTTGCACGGATGTTTTTATTAAAATTATGACTCAAAAGGAATATCTTTACAAGAAGCGTTTTTGTAGCCATAATTCATAGCTAAATTTGTCATTAAAGAAAAATTTGGGAACTGAAAAAAAAAAAAGGGAGACCTTACTCAGTAGGAATTTTTTGGTAGCCGAAAACAACAGGCAACCCAGACCAGGATTCGAACCCGGATCATTTGGTTGCGCACCAAAAGCTCTACCGGCTAAGCTATCCGAGAAATTGTCCGTAACTACTATTCAGCCCAGAATCAATTTAATTTTTTTTTTTTCAGTGTAAAAGTAATGAAAAAACGTATTAAACAGTACGAAAATTCAAAAGACGGAAGCATTAGTCGTTAAATTACTTAAGTAGCAAAATTGTAGTGACAAGTAAATTTTAATAATTGAATAAAATTTTCTCAATAATTTAGGCTGATTTGAATTTTAAATTACCTTAATAATCTATAAAACGTAGCTTCTCTGTATACATGTATATATGTGTAGCGAGTATGTGTAATCATGCATAATGACACGTGTCGCTAGATTGACTCCTATGCAGACCAATAAAGCTTCGAATTTCCTCAAATAATCTAAAGCTTATGATTTTTATAAAATTTTTAAAACAAAACTTATCTTACGACGAGGAAAAAAAAACGTTTTTTTGAAAAAAATAAAATTTCATCACCTATCTTATAATCCGTATGCAAATATGACAATAATTAGATGTAACTAGTGTGAATAATAAATTCAAACAAAACCACTGAGAATTATTCATAGATTAAAACTAAAACCTGTTTTGAACTATTTTTATTTCTGCGAAACGCATTTCGCAATAAAATTATTGATTATTAATTGTAATAATCAATCAGACACGTTGAGAAATTAATTATCTGTCACAAAAAAAAAGTGAACTTATTGTTAATGCTCGTAAAAATTCCCCAGGATTAAGAAATAGTGATGCAATCTGTCGATTTATTCGAAAAATCTCATGTCTAATTATTTAAAAATTTACAACATACCCGTTTTAGTTGCATAACATCTTTATTTATTTATATATATTTTTCTTATTTATTAAGATGTCACGTGTCGTAACTTAGTGACAAGATATGTGCGTGTAGAAATATATAAGTAAGTTACATCTGTAATCTTAATTACGCGGTAATTTAATAAAGTAATGATTTTTACATTGACATTACTATTTCCGCAAATTAGTGGGAACGGCTCCCTATCATGCGATATAGGGTTGATTCAAGGTTGATCCAATATAAATAAGTATTAATAAATATATACCGTAACTTTTTTGTTAAGCTACGTCACTAGACTGTAGAAAAAATTTTTTTTATTTACATACCTTTCAAATTTATTTATTTACTAAAAAAAAAAAACTAGTCGAGTGAAAAGAAATATTGTTGATCGAAAAAACATTATTTTTGACGAGAAACTCGTTTTAGTTCATTATTTTCGCGTATTTAAACTTGTTTTCAATTGTATTGACTCAATTAATACTTTTTATTAAAAATTAGTTCTTGGTTTCGCCGCTAGATGGCCACGCCTTCTCGCTAGCAGAAAAATCTTACCAGAGTATATAATAAGCCCCAAATTTTTTTCTATAAATTAAAAACATTACAAAGAGACTATTTAAAAAAAATACTGTATATTATATTAAAATTGGATCAAAAATTTTTTCCTTTTGATCTATAATGTAATTTTTTTTTTTTTTTCAATCAACTTTTGCCACTTAAAATTCTCCAATTATGTTGTTAAAAATTTAATACACCTTGCAGTTAAATTATAATTAACAAATTAAAGTTAAATATGGCATTTATCACGGGCGGCCATCTTGGATAGTTCCTTTAATACCAATTTAAACTGCCAGATGGCGCTGCATGACAAAGTCCGAGCTAGTAAGGTTTTTTATGGAAAAAAAAAAATTTTTTTTTCGACAAAAAATAACTCTTTAAAATATAAATTAAAAAACTAAACAAAGAATATGATAATTAAGTCCAACTTTAGACTATAAATTTCATAGTTGTTTTATTCTCTTTCAATGGTTGCGGTTCCGAGGTCTTAGCAAGGCCATTAGAGAATCGGAAAGGAAATATGTAACAGACGGATAATGATAGTCTGCGTTCTGTCTGAATAAACTCCGCTTGTTTATTAAATTTAAATAAAATAAGAAATTACACTGAGATTAAAGTGAATAGTAAATGTCACTCACTAGATTTTGTTATTAACCTGCACAATAGATTAGTAATTAAGGCGTAGATAAAAAGAGTATCATCACATGTATGCATAAATCCTTGACAATGACTCTAGTTTGCCATTGGACTTAGCGTGAGTGTCATAAAACAAACTAAAACGAAAAATTCTAATTTTTTTTTGTATTTTTCTGAGAATCGTGCGCATTAATCCAACTAATGATCTTGATCATCATAAATAGTTGTATAACTAAGTTATTAGATCGTTATTAATTTTTTTAAGCCAATTAGAGTTATTGTTTGTATTCTTTCTTGAATAAAAAAAAAAAAAAAAACGGAATAAATTACCTTTAAAGGCTAAGCGACCTTGGATTAATTTTTCATGATTTTTTTCCGTAGATCGCTCAAATGATTATTAATAATAATTAATTTATATAAAAAAAAATTTTTTACAACTAATAAGTCGCTTTTTTTTCATATTTTTATCTTATCGGTTTGAATTGCGCGCCACTTTTCATAAAGCCATGGGATTTACAGGATTTTTTTCGCGGGAAATTCAAATTTAAAAATTTTCTTTTTTTTTCGGATTACTCGAATTAGTTTATGTAATAAAAATTGAAAAGTAAACGGGTAATTTATTCAATTTTCCGCAACGGTATTCTAGATTATAGATGCAAATAAATTGCAAGTTGATTATAGCAGTAGTTAACTCAGTATTTTATTGCATAAATAATGTCAAGTACAAATAATACAGTTGTAAAAAAAATTAATTAAATTTTTTTCTTTACAACAAATATACTTTCTAATATTTATATTTAATTATTGATTAATAATATTAATTTTTAATTAACTAAAAAAAAAAAAAATATCAATGAATTCGGAAAATAAAATAAACATAATAATCTTAATTAAATATAATTACGATAATTCGACAAAAAAATTAGTATTTAATAGTAAGAGCGTGTTATTTGTTGTAAAAATAAATTCGTAAGATCAACAAACTTATCTTGTGTTTTAACCACGAGTGTTTTAATACACAACTTTTATTGTTATCGTTTTCAAGATCTACTTATCTCTCAAGTAC
>JZSA01000849.1:0-16159 GCA_000956155.1 Cotesia vestalis
AAAAAAAAAAAATTATTTTTTTTTTTTTATATTTTATTCCATTATTTCTTCTTCGAAAATTACCATACTTTTGTGTGAAACACTATTCCGATAAATTGACAATATTATATTGTCAAAATAAACAAGTAAATTATTGTGAATGTTAATTGCAATAAAGAGTTTTAAAATAACTGCCAAGAGAATGAGCAATGTTTTAAAAATAATCAATAACGATTTTAAATCGTAATGATGAAAAAAAAATTTTTATATTGAAAGTGTTTTTGGATATATTTTTCAAACGTAAGTTTTTTCTTTTTTTTTTTTTTTTTTCTAGTTATAATTATTGTGAATGGCTGTAATGAAAGAGAAATTAATTTTACTAATCGTTAGAATGCCAAGCACGCGCAAATTTACAATTGACGAATAGTAATTAGTTATTTGGATTATCACTGTGAAAATACCGGTTTTTTTGTTTACAGTGAATGAAATAATGATCATATTTATGCAAACGTGTTTCGTGAAATTTTGTACGTGAAATAAATTTTTTTTTTGATATTTTGTTGCAAAATTTATTGCCGATATATTTTTATAAATTTTCAGCGATTGTAATTTTAAAAACTTTAATTTTTAATTGAAAAAAAAATTTTTAGACAGTAAAATTTTATTAAAAAAATTTCGCTATTTTTAATCACAAAAAATTAAAAAATAAAAATAATAAAATTTTTAATTTTTAGCTCGTAAAAAAATTTTTTTAATTCTAAAATTTATAAGTCAAAGTTTTAATATAAAAATTAAATCTTTAATTTAAAAAAAAAAATTTATTTTTGATATTTTATAGCCAAAAATTAATAAAAAAATTATTTAAAATTTTTTACATTATTAAAAATTGAAAAAAAAATTTTTTTTTTACTAATTATAGCAATTTTGAAAATTAAATAAAAATTAGTTCATAATCTTGTGACATAAGAAAAGTATCCGTCCATAAATAAATCATTAAAACTTTAAATTGAGCAATAAAATTTAATAGCTAAATTTATTAACAATATTTACTAGTATTTATGCCGAAGACACGTCTTGGTGGGTAAAAATAATTTATATACCGCGATAAAACTGAAAGGTCAGTCAATCAACATAAGTCTACCACGTAAAGTAATTATCGATACACTTTTGACCTTTAATTGGATACAAAATTACGATGTGATGCATAATATCGGTGATAGTGATAAATATTAAAACTGGTTTTATAATTCCCAATTGCAATTGGGAATTTCCGCTTCTTAATTAATAATATTTCAGATTTTACATAACTGACTTGAGCCAAAAAATCCATCTTCAAGAACGACAGCAACGTTATGACCAATTTTAATGGTGAGTATTCAATAAATCCTTTCTTCGCTTGTCAGTTCCAAGTTCCGCCGTCGGATGGCACGCGTGAGATAATTATTAAGAGAGGGGGATTCCTCTAGACGGCTCAAAATTACCGTGAAAATGACGACAATTTCCGCGAGTTTTGATTATTATTCACAACAATGTAAAGAATGTAAGCACTATTCATTTTTAGGACACACGGAAAAAAGAAAACTTGAAAAATTACATTATAAATAGTAATAAGTGCCCCATTGTATTCAAAAATAGAAAAATTACAGTTCAAAATAACATTTTTGTAATTTATACTTTGAATGTTACTTTTCAAAGCTTTCAATGCAAATATTACATTTTACAATGTAATTATTAAAAAATCTGTAATACTTACAATTGGAAACTGTAATTTTTCCAGTTTTCATCACGAAGCGCCACGTTTAACAGTATTTACTGTAATTTTTCTACTTTTATTTTTTCCGTGTAATTGAACCTCGGTCAGAAAGGATTTTTATGTAAAATATACAAATTTTAAATGCTAGTATTTCAAAATTTATTTCCGCAAGAACTATTTAAAAAAAATTCCTCCATATAAAGAATAATTGAGTATCTTTTGATTTTTGATTAATCGAGACAAAAAACTGGTTATCTTTAAGTACTAATATTTTTATTGAACTTTTTCAATTTAACTACGAAATGCTATCGGTTATAAAGCTACAATTCGATTTTCATTTATAAATCTTTGTAATTCTCGAAGTATACGGAAAGAACAAGATTGTACTGGCATAAATGCCAGATTTATCTCACATAAATCTGAGCGAAAAAAAATTTCAGATGGTAGTGACAATAATCTAGATTGTACTGAGATCAATGTAGATTATATTGGAATAAATCTTAGATTTATCTGGGATAAATCTTGGATTATACAAAAACTGTTCTTTTAAAATATTAAAAGGTACCTTTTTGATAATCAGCTCCTCAATTATGAGTATAAGTGCTCAAAATTTCAAAAAAACGATTTTTTTCTCGGAACGCACACATAAAAACGATTTCCCTTATTAAAAAAAAGAATTAAAAAGAATTCAAAATGATTTAATTTTTAATAATTTTGAATACTTTCTAATCCTTCAAATCTTTTTTTTAATACTATCTCTTACGGGCATTTAACATTTGAGACCATTTTTAATTCTTTTTTTTAATAAGGGTTTGTTGAAACAACAAAAGACGGGATAAATAAATAGTTTCATCGGTCAAATCCCATTTAATCAATGTTAAAAATGAATCGTTTTTCAAAATTTTCTAATTGTGGGTGGAATACGACGTCTTAAAACAGCTGTATCGATATCTTAGGTTATTTTAACAAAATTTTCTTGATCGTGCGTCCTTAATTGTCCATTAAAATCAATTTATTGACTCAACTCGACCGTGGTACAGTTATTTAATGTAATTTTCCTGATAACTCGTCTGTTTGGATTAATCCATCAGTGTGTACTGAAGATACCCAACATCTTCGGATTACTTTCGTTCAGATTAATTCGCATTCGTCCGCGAGCAAAGTTACTTGAGACTAATCATCACGTATCAATTATGCCAAGGTCATCGTCATCTGGCACTCAGTCAAGGGTCGGAACCATATCAATTTGTTTGTTTACTACACCACTCGCCATCAATCGCGATAAATACGACTGAATGTTTACAACCTGCTAACTTGATTAGTTTCCAAATATTCTACTCAAATCCCGATAGCTATCGTTGTTATCTATCAGCCGCACGCTTCAGGGCCTCATCCCTCTTGTATTGGTATTGCTTCAGAGCAGTTTCATCAGAGATAACCGAAATTGTACTAAAAATAAGTAGACTTCTCTTACAATCAGAGAAAAACACCGCGAGCTAAGTTATGATTTGGTGATTAAGATAAAGTTATACTACGCATTTAGTTACTCAAAAACATCAACGTAACCGTGTTAATATTCCAGATTTATGCGGTTGTTATTATCTACGTACATAAACATAAGATATTGCATCAATTTACACTTGATTTATTTTTTTTTCTTATCAATTTTCAAGTTTTTATTTCTTTTTAAATTTGTCTCTATCCCAATTTTTGGGAATTTTTTTTTTCCGAATTTTTAAGGGATTAATTCGTTGTAAAAAGTCAAATTTGTTTTTTAAAAATAATATTTCATTTTAAAGTTAATTTTAATAATTAATAATTGTATTAAAAATTTATTAAAAGAAAAAAAATGATTCTGAAAAAAAAAATGGGAATTAAAACCTAAGCCAAGAATCGAACCCGGTTCCTTCCGAATATAAGTTAGAAGCTCTGCTATCGATGCTAATAAAACTTTTTTGACTGAAAGTAACTTTAAAACTAAACTATAAATTCTATTTTTTAAAGACTTTTTAACGTTTTCTACGGCTTAGTTTTTTTAAAAATTTGTTTTTTGTATTTTTAAAAAATTATGACGATATTTTTCTGAATTACTAGGGCTTAAAAATGATAAGCAACCAAATGTGGAGTGGCAAAAAATACGTACGAAGCATGATACAGAAGAACTTCAAATTCACGGCTTTGAAAAAAGTTACTTCAACATAACCTTGACATATCTATCATATATTTTAACATTAGGATGGGTGCGATTACTTTTTCACTGGTACCCGCATTTTCACTTGTACGCAACTCACAAAAAGTGTCCATTGAATCGTGCTACCAAGCTTTTGATAATCGTAAGTCATTAAAAGAATAATAATTATTATTAAAATTTCAAATTAAATTAACAAACTTATCAAATCATTAGGATGACTATCAGGGAAAATACAAGTCATACTTCGTGAAAGATGTAAAAATAATAGGAACAAAAAATCTGCGGTAAGAATAATTATAATTTATAATCCGTATAATTTATATTAATCGATGATTAATTGGGATCAGATCAAGCGGACACTTGAAGCTACTCGGTGAGATCGACGGAGATTTATTGACCAGTATTGAAGGTAAAAGTCTGGGGATTAACCTAGACAACGGCACTAAGCGGGAAGTCCCAGAATACCGGGCTTTCTGGTTTAAGAAGCAGTGTTACATTTGGGACGAGGCCCGAGACGAGTTCGCTGGGTTGATAGGCTTGGACAAGTATGTCTCCTGTCCAGAGCTCCATCTGGGGCACAACAAAGGCCTTTCGCAAGAGGAACAACTCTTGAGGTAAGGAAGGAATTTTTGATCACAATTGGAGATTTTACGCTAAAAAATTTACTTGTGCAGGCGGATCGTCTACGGGAACAATGAAATAATCGTACCGGTCCAAAGCATCCTTGTGCTGTTTTTCTTGGAGTTCTTAAATCCGTTCTACATATTCCAAGTTTTTACGATATGTGTTTGGCTGGCAGATGCTTATTACTATTACACCGGTGCTATTGTTCTCATGTCAGCATTCAGTATTACAAGTACTATCATTCAAACTCGGCGGGTATGTTTGACTTTTGATTAATCATATCCATTTTAATTTATTTAATTATTAACAATTTTTTTATTTACTAATTTTGACTAGAATTCAATTAATTTTAATTCAAAAAAAAAAAATTTTATACTTATATACTCTGGTTAGAGTTTTCTACTAGCGAGAAGGCGTAGCCACCTAGCGGCGCAACTAAGAACTAATTTATAAAAAAAATTACTAATTCATTTCTGTCACTTAGACAAAGCTAAAAAATATTTAAGATCTAAAACAAGGTACTATTTAAAATAATTTTGTTTAATTAATAAAATAATTAATTGTCCAAATTCATATAAATTCAATCGCGAACCAAAAAAAAAAAATAAAAGGCGCTGATGACTTGAATAATGTAATTTATTTTAGAAAAAAATTTTCTACTTATATACTCTGGTTAGATTTTTCTACTAGCGAGAAGGCGTAGCCACCTAGCGGCGCAACTAAGAACTAATTTATAAAAAAAATTACTAATTCATTTCTGTCACTTCAACAAAGCTAAAAAAATACTTTAGACGAGATATTCTTGATTTAAAACAAGATTTTTTAACTAAATTATAATCAAAAAATACAATTGTTCTTAGAACCAAAAGAACCTGCGCAGTACAGTGGCATCTATGGACACAGTTCGCGTAAGAAGGAACAACGGTGAATTTGAAAGCGTATCTAGCTCTGAATTAGTTCCTGGGGATGTTATAGAATTGCCAAGGCACCAAGGAACTGTGGTTTGCGATGCCGTTCTACTTACCGGGCACTGTATAGTAAACGAATCGATGCTTACAGGTACTTATAACTTATTACTTCTTAAAAATCACTTTTGCATTGTTAACAATTTGTTCTTTCAAAAGGAGAGTCGGTTCCTGTAACTAAAACACCGCTAACACCCCGACCGGTGCTTTACGACGCTAAAGAATGTTCTCAACACACACTGTACAGTGGAACAATGATAATACAAACTAGGTAATACAATTATTAATGAATAATAAAATGTATGTAACTATTGCAACTACTTTTTTCGTTAAAAACAGTGCAAACTTTTGATTAGTTGCTTAAAAAATAAATTATCTTGTAGATATTACGGTGAAGGTCCAGTATTAGCACGAGTAATAAGAACCGGCTTACAAACAAACCGTGGCGCTTTAGTAGCGGCCATTTTGTATCCACCGCCAGCTGACTTTAAATTTGATCAAGATTCGTACAAATTTATTGGAATACTTGCATTTATTGCACTCTTGGGATTTATTTACACAGTTATTACCAAGGTATTAATTAAAAAACCCAACTGATTAATCAATTAATTTATTATAATTAATAAATCAATTATTTTAAGGTATCCCGTGGAATAACTGTTAGTGAAATTACAATTGATGCATTGGATATTATAACAATCGTAATTTCTCCAGCGTTACCAGCAGCAATGACAGTTGGAAAATTATACGCTCAAACGCGGTTAAAGAAAGCACAAATTTACTGCATTAACAGCCGTGTTATCAATGTTTCTGGCAGTATTAACTGCATTTGTTTTGATAAGGTACTTTTAAAGTTAATTTAATTCAAGAAAAAAAAAAAACTCTTGAATGATTTTAATGTTCAGACTGGGACGCTGACAGAAGATGGCCTCGATATGTGGGGTGCAGTTCCAAGTAGCAATGGAACATTGTTAAAACCGGAAAAAGACATCAGAAAACTAAGCGAGCATCCAATATTCCAAGGAATGTTAGTCAGCCATAGTTTGACGCTCATTGACAATGAATTATGCGGAGATCCGCTGGATGTCAAGGTATAAAATATTCTATCAAGTCGTAAATCTGCTAGTTGACATCAATTTGTTGTAATTGATCACAAATTTGAGATTAAATGCATAAAAAATAGACTTTTCTTTTTGACTAATCCTTTTGCAGATGTTCGAAAGCACTGGCTGGGTATTAGAAGAGCCCGAAATATCAGACACTAGCAAATACGACCTATTAGTGCCGACTGTCGTGAAACCATCAGCAGGAAGCTTGAACGCGATCTCGGAAATTGGAATAGTGCAGCAATATCAATTTTCCAGCTCGCTGCAACGAATGTCGGTGATTTCCCGGGTCCTGGGTTGCGACCACTTCGAATCTTACACCAAGGGCTCCCCAGAAGTGATCCTGAGCCTCAGTAGACCTGAGACTATTCCTCAAGACATAATGACAGTTATGCAAGAGTACACGGAACAAGGTTACCGGGTGATAGCGATTGGTAGGAACAAGATAACCCGGAGCTACACGAAGATCCACAAGATGCCGCGGGAGCAAGTTGAAAGAGACTTGGAGTTCCTGGGGTTGGTAGTCCTGGAGAACCGGCTGAAGGAACCGACTGTTAAAGTCATTGAAGAGTTGAGAGAGGCCAATATCAATGTGCTGATGATCACGGGGGACAACATCCAGACTGCTGTTAGTGTCGCGAGGGAGTGCAAGATTTTGGGCAGAGATGAGACGGTCATCGGAGTCACGATAGTTCCCGCGCCTAATGACGAAAAAGATCGACCCAGGATTTATTATAACATCCAGGGGAAACCGGTTAAGACTATCAGTAATAAAATGTCACTGGATATCATCGAACGCGGGATGGATGTTATTAACTATCGATTTGCTTTGACTGGACAAACATGGCAGCTTCTGCGAGAACACTATCCGGAACTGGTTCCCAAAATTTGTGTTCGCGGCGCTGTATTCGCGAGGATGACTAGCGATCAGAAGCAACAGTTGGTTATTGAACTTATGCAACTGGGGTACTATGTTGGTAAGCTTCTTTCTTTCTTTTTTACCTTGATTTTTAAAAATTGAAACAACTCAAAATTATTTGGATTGAATCATTTCAAATTAGATTTCTTAATCAGTGCCTCGTTATGAGGTGTGCAATTTTAAAATAACAAAATTTGAATTCTTTTTAATACTTTTGAGTATTTAAAATTTTTTTGAGCTCTTTTTTCAAACTGAAGTAGCTTAAGAGAATATAAAAAATAATTTTTATCAAAAATTTTTATGAACAATTTGAAGCTAAAATTAGTTATTGGTTCGCCATTTTGTTAAAAATAGATACTTAAAAATTTCTTAATTAAAAAATTCAAAAACTCACTTTTTTTTCAGCAATGTGTGGTGATGGCGCCAACGACTGTGGCGCTCTCCGTGCAGCTCATGCGGGAATTTCTTTATCTGAAGCGGAATCTAGGTAAGTTTCCTCCATCTTGTATCCAAATTGCGCAACAGAAACAAAGTCCATATGGTGGGGATAAGAACAAAGTTTCATACTACATTGATAATTGATGATATGTTTCAGCGTGGCAAGTCCATTCACTTCCCGAATCCCAGACATAACCTGCGTGCCAAAAGTGATCCGTCAAGGCCGCGCAGCACTAGTGACATCCTTCGGAATCTTCAAGTTCATGGTGACGTACTCGTTAACAGAATTCATATCAGCATTCGTGTTGTACTCAATCGACTCCAACCTCTCGGACTTTGAGTTCCTGTTCATCGACGTGGTGCTGATTGTGAACTTCGCGTTCTTCTTCGGGAAGACCCAAGCCTACGAAGGCAAGCTAGCGAAAAAGCCACCGATGACGTCGCTACTAAGCTTCACGCCTCTGTTCTCACTGACGCTGCACATGATGACGATGCTGCTGTTCCAGGTGGGAGTCTTCTACTGGGTGAAGCAGTTCGACTGGTACAAGCCTCCGGCTTTCAAGAACCTCCACGACTTTTACTCCTACGAGAACTACTCGGTCTTCACGATGTCCATGTTCCAGTACATAACAGTGGCGCTGATCTTCTCGCACGGAAAGCCGTACCGACGCGCCGTCTACACGAACAACCTCTTCATCGCCTCCATTGTGATCTCCACTCTGGTCTGCGTCTACATTGCCCTCTTTCCGGCTTACTGGACCATCAGACTCTTGGAGCTGAAGATGCCGCCGACTTTGGAGTGGCCTTGCATTCTTCTCATCCTTTCGGTCATCAACTTCCTCATCTGCTTCTTCATCGAGGCCGTCATCATCGAGCTTCTGATTGAAGGCTTCGTCAAGCCTAGAGTCTACAAGCCCGAAAAGTCCAAGAAAGTCTACTTGAACATCCAGTGCGAGCTCAATAGCAATCCCGAATGGCCGACTGTTAATACTGAACTACCTGTCATGCCTCTCACGCCCACTGATGATAAGGTTAAAGTCACGGAACAAACCGCTGAGCCCTCTTGCGGCGGCGTCGATAACCCGGCGTTTGAAAATGAAGACACTAGTGAAACTACGAAATTTTGATACCATTATTTGTAATATATTTTTATTGTTAAATAGTTTTTCATGATTTTTATTGTGGAAATGTGATTGTAAAAGTTTTTAAGATTTAGTTATATTTGTATACGAAATATATGTTGATTTTTAAATCGGTTGTTTGTGAGTTTCATTTTTAATTCAATAAAATTTTATAAGACAATTTTAGAGGTTAATATTTTTTTTTTTTTTTTTTTTTTTTTTTTAAAGAAATAACTAATTTTTTTTTATTTATTGTCGCGGCTATTATTTATTGTGGCGCCAGAGGTTATGCATTTTATTCCGGATTTTTTTTTATCATTGAAAATTAATAAATGTGCCCAAATAAATTACAAATAATTTTTTTAATTAAAAAAAACAAATTATTAAGTATTATAAAAAATAATTTTATAATTTTAATGTCAGATGTTAATTTTAAAAATTTTTAAATTTAATTAATTTCAATAAAAAAATTGTTCTAAAAATTTTCACTTTTTTTTAAAATTTATTTTATAATAATTTAATTGCCTAAAATATTTTTATATACCTCTTTACAAGTTCACAAGTTTATTTAACAGCAATTAAACCTTCGGCAATTTTCGGTGACAGCTGAGACCCGAATATCCCCGAAGTTATTATAGTAAACTCCGACAGAGTATATTATTATTTTTATTTACATCAGCAGAGTGAGTGTGAATTAAAACGTGGATGTAACCTAAAAGCCAAAACAATAACTAAAATATTTTTACTGACAGCTACAGTTTTTATTAAATAAATTTATTAATGGATGATTCTTCAGTTTCGTTGGATTTATTCCAAGTAAGTAAATTAATATTTAATTTTTGTAATTATTTAAAATTAAAATTGACAACTTCTTAAAATTTTATATTTATTAAAAAATATTTTTTAGACTTCGCTTTAATTTTTTTAATTTTACAAATAAAAATTTAGTTAAAAAAATTACAGTGAAAAAAAAAAAATTTTTTTTTTTTTTTTTTCAGAATCCTAAAAACGAATCATTGGAAAAAGTAGAGCTAATAGTCAACGTAAATGGAAGTCCAAAAATTATTCCAGCTTTGGTAAGTAACTTTTATTATTATTATTATTAATTAATAAATTATTTAATTAATAATTTTTAAGTCAAAATACTGGGTCGTCAAAAAATATTACCTAATCTATGAAATTCCAAACATTTATGACAATAATGGCAAGCAAGTACTTGGCGCTAAGTCAACCTGGCTGGAGATCATTAATTACATGATCAATGATTACAGTTGGCTTCTGCGATTACCTTATTACAAGTATGTATTTAATAAAACAATTGCAATACATATACACACGAATAAAAAATTATAAAATAATTGCAATAATTTCTTATGCAATATTTTATCCCAGCCAAAAGATTGAAAAATTGTTTTGAACAATACCCTGGTTAAGAATACTGATTGAAAAGAATTGAGACTGGATATTATCCCAGATTATACTCAGTGATATCTGTGGTGAAAAAAAATTTTAGATAGTAGCTAGTATAATCCAGATTATACTGGGTGATATCTGGATTATACTCATTGTAATCTGGATTATACTCATTGTAATCTGAATTATACTCATTGTAATCTGGATAATACCAGCTACTATCTGAAATTTTTTTTTTATTCAGTATAATCTGGGATGATATCCAGTGTCATCTTGTTTTTTCCGTGTGTTTAGAGGGGAACTCAAAATTCCAATTTTAAAAGGTTCTTTACGGAAATTGAATTAGGGGACATTCTAATTTACAAAAAAAAGAATTGAAATTATTGAAAAGAATTCGAATTTCATCATTTTTAATGCTTTTCAATCAATATTTTTAAACAGGGTATATAGACATATATTTTGCATTGAGGTAATATTGTGAAATCCCTTTAATTAATTAGGAAGAAGCTAGCTTAATAAAGATTAAAAAAACAACCACCAAAAATTTCCAGATTCTGGTCCAACATAGTCTTCAACCGACCAATAATGGACTCCCTGCTATCAGTCTTACAAAACATTCCCCGGTTCTACAATCTCCAGAACTTCCCCAAAGACCCAGAAATGCAAAGCACCCTCGAAAAGCTCCGTCAGAAAGTCTTGAACATTTTCGCCCGAATTGTGACCTTGAAAGAGAGTCCATCAGAATTCATGACGCCGGTCTACCACGGCTCGTTCATTGGAAGAGAAGCTTTTTGATCAGCCGCTTCTTACAGCTCGCGACGTCATCCGCATCTCGGAGGTGAACGACCAGAAACTGACTAGTGAAGAGGTCGAAGACATGATTGTCTATTTGACTGACGTCGCGTCGAATATCGCAATCTTTCTCAATGTCTATCCAGACGCTGTTGATTTCTATGCCAGCGATTTTTTTATCATGAAGCTTGTCGGCGTTTATGAGAACATTATTCCTGCCGTTTATCGGAAGCTCAGTGAATTTGCTGAAGTTGACTGTGAGATTGATGAGATACAGTTTAAACATTATTTGCATATCGCGAGGACTGAGTTTATTACAGTATTTCATAATATTATTTTTAATAATATTAGATTGATGTTGGAAAATCCGTAAGTTTACGTAAATTTCAATTCTTTCCATTTTTTTATGACAACATTATTTTCAGAATATTGTTGGAAGAAAACACCGCTAAAGAGCGCGCAGACGAGTTTCTTAATTATCTAACAAGTGTTATCTCTGACCGACATTTTATCATGGATTACAATGAGTTATTTCCTATCCAAGATGATTTAGAAATGCTCCATCAATTTACTTCTGACATGTATCCTTTCATAAATAATTTTAACGATGTTTCTTTGAGTTTAATTGACCATATATTCCTTAAATCAATGACTTCAGTGATGAAGCAAAAGAAACTTTTATAAAACGTTCGATATCTGAGGTTATCTTGAAGTCACAGCCTGCACGAGTCAAAAAAACTTCTGTGATAAGCCAAGATGCGACGCCTGGTCCAAGTCATTTTGAAGCTGCTCCTAGTGTGTCTGATAATGGAAGCGCACTAGATCTTAAAAAATGTATTAGGGATGTCAAAGATGTCATGTGTGATCTTGGAGACGGTTTTATACAGGTTAGTAAAGATATTTCATTTTTTTATAAAGGAAATTCTTCGTTTGAATTGTGTAAGTAGAGAAATTTTAATAAAATTCTGGATATTATGATATTTAGTACAAAATATACATTTTTTTCTCAACTGGGCGTTTACTCTTTTTGTAGAGCAACGCCCCTTAGCAACTGTTGCTAATAAATGGTTTTAGTAACGCCCCCTTAGTAACTGTTGCCTAGTGACGCCTGTAGACACGCCCCTTGACAACTGTTTCATAGCAACGCCTCTCAGCAACGCTCATTAGTAACTCTTACCTAGCAACAATCTTAGTCACGCCCCTTTTCAGCTGTTTATAGCAACAATCTTAGCCACACCCCTTAGCAACGCCTTTAGACACGCCCCTTGACAACTGTTTTGTGGCAACGCCCCCCTAATCACGCCCCTTAGCAACTGTTACCTAGCAACACCTTTAGGAACGCCCATTAGGCACGCCCCTTGACAACTATTTTGTGGCAACGTCCCCTAATCACGCCCCCTAGCAACTGTTACCTAGGAACGCCCCTTAGGTACGCCCCTTGGCAACTGTTGTCAAGCAACGCCCCTAGTCACGCCCCTTAGCAACGGTAGCCCTAGTAACGCCCCTCAGCAACAATTACTCAGCAAAAAAAGCTACAAAACCCCCACAAACTTGATATTTGACGTCTAGGAAGTAATTTTATTCAATTTTTGGTATCTGTGTTCCAGAAATGTCTCGCACATTACAATTACAACACAGCAGCGGTAATAAACGCAATTTTCGAAGATAACCTGCCAAGCGAACTTAAAGAACTAGACCGAAAACTGCCATTCATCCCACCTGATCCTTCCGAAGCTTCGGTTGCCGTAGACAAGGCGATAGGATTTGAACGGCTGAATGTCTTCGACGGTGATGAATTTGATGTGATGACGCAAGACAAAATAGACACGTCTCGCGTTCATCGTGGCAAAAAGTTTGTACCTTTCGAATTTCTTCCAGCATTAGCTAGTTAAGAAGAAATTTGATGTTAATTGTTAATAATACTGATTTCAGGAAAGATAAATACAAGAATCTGAATGAAATGCTGAACGACAAGTCCTTCAAAAATGACATTGCTAATATTTACTCAAAGTACGGAGTAATTGAAGATGAATATGATGATGAGTACGACGACACCTATGAGAGCCATGATGTCGGCTTGCGTGGCGCTGATGACTTTATTGAATTGGGCAGCAAACCATTCACGACACCTAGAGTGAGTTTTATCTTAAGTTGAAGATTAGATTGCTTTGTAACTTTTTTTTCTAATGTTTCAGGTGCTGAGAGTCAATGAGAAGCGAGAAGAATCCGAAGAAGAGTCTGAAGAAGAAGAACTGCCATCAAACTCGTCAAATGGACGCTGCAACTTCGTCCAAGATCCGAGCGTGCTTCGAGAAAAACGCGAAATGGCGAATCGTGCACGTGTTTACAAGCGCGGAGGAAAAACAGGTGGCGCTGGTGATGTTGTCGGAAGACCCAAAGGACAGGGTAATGACAAAGAAGTTCTAGTGAACCGTGATAAGAAGAACACGAACAAATCTTCAAGAGCTAACCACAATCGTCGTTCTGGCGCTGAGTGGAAACGTCGTCAAGGAATGGTTCCGTCGTAGATAACCCGACTGATAAGTTTATTTAAAACCAGTATTTGTTGTGTTTGGATATTAATAAAATTTCAATAAAATTATTTAAATATTCCTTTATTTTGTCTTTTATTTGTAAGCCCTTCCTGCACCCAAAACAAAATGATTTAAAATACCGGACAAAATTGTGATTTCAATTTAATCCGCTAGAGGGCATTGTGTGCTAGTTACCAAGCACGGCATCCATTTTGTTCACCCAGTAAAGGTTCCATTGCACGTTGCAAATACCTCACAAAATCATCAACCGGTTGCTTTTCCATCGTGTGATCGTTGTTTATCTCTAAATAAGTCCCTTCGGAATCCGTAACCGGCCAATTTAACTTCAGAACCGGGTCAATGTCCCCAGGCGTTGGATTGCTGCAAAAAAACTAAATTAAGAAGCCTACTAAACAAGATATTTACAACCTACCCATATTTCGCAAAATTGGTCCACATTTTGACCATCCGCGTCCGCTGGATCCCGACGTCGCTCTTGGGGTCAAGCGGCTGGTTTAGGTAAGAAGCCCAAAATACGTGCGGAACATCATCTGCGTGAGCAGTGCCGTTGTAATTGATCCCCATTTGTCTGTGCAGAGCTTGCGGATGGTCAAATGAGTTCCGATAGAAGTAAACCGGAACTTTAGAAGCTAAAAGCTGCCGAGTTAGGTCTATTCCGTTGTAATAGAGTATGTCGGTTGTGATGTTACACATCTTATAGATTTCATCATCAGAAAAAGTCCCATTGTTGTTATTACAAGCATGCATTTCTTGAAGGAACTTAACCTGCTCAGTATTCTGCAGTTCTGATATGTTCTTGATGATTTCAAGAGCGCCACCGAGGATTCCATCTCGTGCGATTTTATCTGCGGAGTCAATAATGTTCACAAAATAGCTGACTAACGGGCTTTGTAATACTTACTGTTTCCAATGTAAAACAACGTTTCTAGGTTGGTAAATCCTAACAATACCGACACCTGGTTGAAATTGTTGGTTTTAAACTTATCGACTGAGCATTGCGTCAAAAATGGCGAGTCTGCTTTAGGATCTTCGAGAGTTGGCGTCAAATACGGCACGAAGATCTGTTGAATAATCATCAACCATTAAATGCAACCATAAAATAGTTACCGACAGTCGGTAAAGAAGAAAAGCCTTACGTTAGTGTTCTTAGTCATCGCTAGGATAAGTTCTTCTGCAGAAACACTGTAGAGCTTCTCCAAAAGAACCTCCGGGTCTGTAGTATCGACTCCAAGACTCTTTCCAATAGCAAAAGCACGAGCCACGGCTTCTGAAGGTGGCGTGAACGCCCAGCGATTCAATGGCGAGCCACTCATAGCAATGGCGGACCTAAACAGTCCGCTAGATGCCTCTGAAAGAACATGGTACAAGGTACTGGCGCTTCCCGCGCTTTGTCCAAACACAGTAACCTTCTTCGGATCCCCTCCAAAGCTCTCGATCTCCTTCTGCACCCACTCCAGCGCCATCGTCTGGTCTTTGAGTCCCGCGTTTCCCGTGGCGTTGGCGTGGTTCAAAGACAGGAACCCCAGCGCTCCCAAGCGGTAGTTCATCGCAACAAATACTACATCTTCCTCGATCAGAAAATCCGGGCCGTAAGTCTTGGGGCTGCTTGAACCACTTACAAAACCTCCTCCGTAGATCCAAACCATCACCGCACGCTTCTTCATGTCCGTTATACTGACTTTCGGGGTGTAGACGTTTAAATAAAGACAGTCTTCTTTACCGACGATCGAGCCAGTAGCTACTTCTAATTGCGGGCAGTCATTTTTCTGCTCCAAAGCTTGGTACAATCCTCCCCATGAATTCGCTTCTCTCGGCGGCTGTAAAATTGTAAATTAATTATTGATTTATTAATTTAAGGATTTAGGTTCATGAAAACTCGCCTTAAATCTAAGACTGCCTACTGGCGGCTGCGCAAAAGGGATTCCCAAGAAACTGGAGTACTTCACGCCCTTACTGACTGTCGATAACAACTTTCCTTGGACAATTCCTTTGGTGGTCATCACCGGCATGGTTAAATTCATTGAAAAGAAAGGATATCCCCACGGAAAATGTTCCTTGAGGAATTCTTCAAAAGAACTTGAAGATAATTGTCCGAAAATGGATGTATTAAACATGGAAATGTAAATGATAAGTTTAACTAGGAACTTCATTTTAAACACGTGTTTCTTTAAACAAACTAATTTACTGATTAGACTTGCGCTTTTATAGCCTGGTTTACATTAGACGAACAAAGTACATAATTGAAGATAACGACCAGTTTTTTGGCTATCTTATTTATTGCTGATAACTAGCCAAGTGACGGC
>JZSA01000850.1:0-49783 GCA_000956155.1 Cotesia vestalis
AGTATAATCCAGATATCACCCAGTATAATTCAGATGATAATGAGTATAATCCAGATATCACTCAGTATAATCCAGATTATAATGAGTATAATCCAGATATCACCCCGTATAATCTGGATTACAATGAGTATAATCCAGATATCACCCAGTATAATCCAGATTATAATGAGTATAATTCAGATATCACCCAGTATAATCTGGATTATACTAGCTACTATCTGAAATTTTTTTTTTCATTATGAGGACTTTAAGTTATCAGAACATACCAAAGAATTTTGAAACAGGTTGTACTTACGGGTAATAATGATTTAGTTCCCCCAACAATATCTTCAGCAGATTTATTACGAAGTTGTTCGAGAAGATTATCTTTATCTAAAGTAAAGATTCCCAAAGTAAATCCAAGGAGAAATGAGCGGACCTGAGCGATAATTGGCGGCTCATATGCCCAAACATTTAAAGGAACTCCGCTCATGCTGATTGCAGAATGAAAGAGACCTTAAAAGGAATTTAAAAAAAAAAGGGGGTTAGATAGTTAATATTATTGCTTTCATTACTTTTGAATTGTGTGATCATACCCGTTGCTAACTCGGAAAGGACTAGATAGCCTACTGCAGCAGATCCAGAACTGTCACCAAAAACTGTAACTCTTTCAGGATCACCGCCAAAATTTTCAATGTTTTCTTGGATCCAACGCAGTGCAAAGACCAGATCTTTGAGGCCAGCGTTTCCAGTAGCGTTTTTGTAGTTTAAGGACAGAAAACCAAGAGCTCCTAGACGATGGTTTGGCATGACAACTACTATGTCTTCTTCGATGAGGAAATCTGGACCGTAGGCACTCGGGCTGATTGAACCAAATACAAATGCTCCGGCGTATATCCAAACCATTACGGCACGTTTTGTAGTGTCTGTTGAATTTATCTAGCAAATTGCATTTTTTATTTATTGAATCGTATGTCTTATGCTTAAAATGCACTGTAGTTTCTTAACTATTGACATTTTTAAGGATATAAGCTCATCCCGATTGTATACTCGTCAAGAGCTTTCATTTGAGTACCCACATGCATTTTTTATATATTTTTCATATATACATATATATAATATATATAAATATATGAAAAATTCATGTGGGTACTCAAATGAAAGCTTTTGATGAGTGTAACATCAAGATGAGCTTATATTTTAAAAAATGTCAATACTTCACAAGATACAAGGTCATTTCTCAATTATATATCTAAAGATAATTTATTTTAAAGTCACTTACTTTTGGAGTATAAAGATTCAGATAAAGACAGTCCTCATCTCCATCATAAGTATAATTTTTAAATGGATTTTTTTGAGGACAAAGATTAGGTTCTTTTGTAGCATCCCGAACGCCATTCCAAGGCTCGGCTTCTTCAGGAGGCTTTAAAATACTTGTCATAAGTACTTATAAATAAATTTTAATTAATTAAGAGCGATAATTACTGTACCTTGAACCTCAGTTGACCAACAGGCGGCTTCGCAAAAGGTATTCCGAAGAAAACCGAATACTCCAACTCTTCTCCGACGGTTTTGAAGATCTTACCTTGGACGAGTCCTTTCGACGTGTTTGTAACTTCGGTTAGAACAGCTTGGCTATTTTTTAAGGACACTAGGACTATTATAATAATAATAAGCATTATATTTAATTTATATTAGTTCAAATATTCTTTACATTAGTCAACCGAAAGGTAAAAAAAAATAGAGTGCACTATCTAAAGTACTGCTGATACGATAAATACAACAATTACATGAATTTAGTTAGAAATAGTTTTTTTTTTCGTAAAATTAACTGTGACATCCTTGGCACAAAAATAAATAATAATTATACAGAAAAAAATTTCTTATTGAGAAAAAAGTTCTTAAAAGTTGTAAATTATTTAAAAATAATTAATTTAGACATTTAAAAAATTTTTTTAAAAATAATTATTTAAAAAAATTCCATATTATACTGAGTGATATCTGGATTATACTCATCATAATCTAGATTATACTCATTATAGTCTAGATTATACTCATTATAATCTAGATTATACTCATTATAATCTAGATTATACTCATTATAATCTAGATTATACTCATTATAATCTAGATTATACTCATTATAATCTAGATTATACTCATTATAATCTAGATTATACTCATTATAATCTAGATTATACTCATTATAATCTAGATTATACTCATTATAATCTAGATTATACTCATTATAATCTAGATTATACTCATTATAATCTAGATTATACTCATTATAATCTAGATTATACTCATTATAATCTAGATTATACTCATTATAATCTAGATTATACTCATTATAATCTAGATTATACTCATTATAATCTAGATTATACTCATTATAATCTAGATTATACTCATTATAATCTAGATTATACTCATTATAATCTAGATTATACTCATTATAATCTAGATTATACTCATTATAATCTAGATTATACTCATTATAATCTAGATTATACTCATTATAATCTAGATTATACTCATTATAATCTAGATTATACTCATTGTAATCTGGATTATACTCAGTATAATCTTGTTCTTTCCCCGTAGTTAATAAAAAATTTTCAATTTAATTTTTTTTTAATTTTTGAAAGGAAAATTTCGGATAAGGTTTATAAAAATAACAAAATATCATTTGATAGAATAAAATTTTATCTATTACAATTGAACAATAACAAAGTAATAAATATACAAGATAATTGAAATGTTAACGAAAGTAATACTGTCTAAATACTTTTAAGAGAAAAAATATTTTTATGGAATACAATTTTAAATTATTTATTAAAATTTATAATTACTAACATTAGTACAGGTAAGTTTTTAATATTAGCCTCTTTAATTGCTTTATTTAAGTAAGTTTGTGGAGAAAACATTGTAATTAATTAATTAATTAATTAATTAATTAAAAATAAGTTAAAAGACTAAAAAAAAAAATTTAATTACACTGAATGATACTTAAATACTTGATCTACCACTTTGCAAGCGAAAACTTTAGACTACATTTCGCCACCTAGCGGCCGTCGCAGAACTATCCGCAGAATTTTTTTATAAAACTCAAATTTTCTAATTTTGAAATTAAAAATTTCTAAAAAAAAAAAATCTAATTAAAGTAAAAAAAAAAAATTATTTTTTTTTTAATTATTTCTTATGACCTTTTTTTAATTAAATTGAATTAAATCAAATACTACAAAATTTTCTCCAAATATTAATTCTACAAATTCAACTATTTAATATACTTCTAAACTCTGAAAACTTTAGAACTTTATAAACATCTAACCTCTAATCTAATTGAACAACAAATTTGTGCATGTGCGTAAGTATTATTCAATGAGCATATATTAAAATGTAAACCTTTAATCCTGCACCCTATCATCAAGTAATTAAATTTCTAAATTGAGCAAGATTAACCAAATTACAACCTTTTAAATGTATAATTGATAACTCTACTTATATTTTGGCATTACAGTCCTGGAGGAGTCAACTTTTCCCTGAGCAGAGTTGAGGAAAGAATCCTGGTCAAGGGAAAGGTTTCATTACCATCCTTGCTCGAGCAGGATCCACTCCAGTCATCAGTATTCAGTGAAAAAATCATGGCACCTTTGAAGTCATTGGCTTTGATCCACTCGGCCTAAAAAATAAATAAAAATACCGACCGTCGGTAAAAATTCAGTCGGTAAAAAATCGGCCGGTAAAAGTTACCTTTGCAGCGACACTGTCGGCATCTTCATAAGAAATCCACTCATCGTATTTATAAACATAGGGAGCACGGCTCTCTTGATCATAAACTCGTTGTCCTCCGACTCCAAGCAGCCAGCATACCATTGGATAGAACACGAAGCCATCTAGCCCGAGTCTTCCAATACCTTTAGCAGGCGCCATAATGCCGTGGTTATCAACATTATCCAGCTGGTAAGAGTGTCCGTAAGTAGGAACACCAACCACAATCTTCTCCCTTGGCATTCCCTTATTAACCCAATAATGAGCGGAGTAATTAACGTTCAAGGTGGCAATGTAGCCAATCTCCGAAGACCTCGGATAAAGAGGAGCGTTCAGTCCAGTGACGGGGAGGTACCAAACATAGTAATGGAAGTCATAAGCCATCAAATTGACAAAGTCGACGTACTCGGCGATGTTCGGCACGAAGTAGCTGTCGTCGATAATAGCGGGAGGAGCTGCAACGGCTGCCGATAAGATCAGCGATCTACCTGACCGGTCGAACTCTTTTCTCAGCTCTTGGAGCAGCTGGACGAACCAGATCTTCTGGCGCTCGTTGTTTCCTAGCCAAGCTGGGAACTCCCAGATCCACTCCAGTCATCAGTATTCAGTGAAAAAATCATGGCACCTTTGAAGTCATTGGCTTTGATCCACTCGGCCTAAAAAATAAATAAAAATACCGACCGTCGGTAAAAATTCAGTCGGTAAAAAATCGGCCGGTAAAAGTTACCTTTGCAGCGACACTGTCGGCATCTTCATAAGAAATCCACTCATCGTATTTATAAACATAGGGAGCACGGCTCTCTTGATCATAAACTCGTTGTCCTCCGACTCCAAGCAGCCAGCATACCATTGGATAGAACACGAAGCCATCTAGCCCGAGTCTTCCAATACCTTTAGCAGGCGCCATAATGCCGTGGTTATCAACATTATCCAGCTGGTAAGAGTGTCCGTAAGTAGGAACACCAACCACAATCTTCTCCCTTGGCATTCCCTTATTAACCCAATAATGAGCGGAGTAATTAACGTTCAAGGTGGCAATGTAGCCAATCTCCGAAGACCTCGGATAAAGAGGAGCGTTCAGTCCAGTGACGGGGAGGTACCAAACATAGTAATGGAAGTCATAAGCCATCAAATTGACAAAGTCGACGTACTCGGCGATGTTCGGCACGAAGTAGCTGTCGTCGATAATAGCGGGAGGAGCTGCAACGGCTGCCGATAAGATCAGCGATCTACCTGACCGGTCGAACTCTTTTCTCAGCTCTTGGAGCAGCTGGACGAACCAGATCTTCTGGCGCTCGTTGTTTCCTAGCCAAGCTGGGAACTCCCAATCTACGTCCAGGCCGTCAAGGTCATAGGCTCTGGTGATGTTTAGCACAGATCGAATGAATTTTTTGCGGTTAGCGTGGGTTTTTACCATTTCTGGAAATCCTAGGGTTAGTTCATTGATACCGCCAGCGGAAATCATTACCTTCAGTTTGGGCTGGACCTTTTTTAACGAAGATATCTCGTTATAGATCTGTGTATTACTGCCCAAACTGAGTGTAGAGTTCACCACAGACGCAAAACCCACGATAATATGCGAGCAAATATTAGGGTCAATGTGAGCTGGACTGAGCTCCTCCGTCGTGTTCATTGTTCTCGGTAAGGTGTAGTAGCAGACGAGTATCTTGCCACTGGAATTTTAATTTTAGGTTAGAATTTTTTTTTTAACCAAACGTTTAGGAGTTTTTATGATATTTTCATAGCTCTGATATAAAAATCAGCCACATTTATCATAAAAATTTTTAACATAAAATTTTTTGACGCATTGACGTAAAATTTTTTACTGTGCACGAAAAAAACAAGATGACACTGAATATCATCCCAGATTATACTGAGTATCGTCCTAGATTATACTGAATATCATCCCAGATTATGCTGAGTATAATCTAGATTATAATGATTATTATCCAGATTATAATGATTATAATCCAGATTATAATTAGTATAATCCAGAGTATAATGAGTATAATCCAGATTATAATGAGTATAATCCAGATATCATCTAGTATAATCTGGAATTTTCTTAGCTACTATCTGAAAATTTTTTGTAAATAATATTTAGATAAAAATTGTATTCTCATAGAATATAATGATAATATATTAATCTTTCGACCAACCTTGAAGAGCTTCTAGAGGATGGTGCCGTGACAAGTGTGGTGTTGCGATCGGCGTTTTGGTTTTCCTTCGACGATTCGGCGTACATCCTAGCCCGGCGTGTCCACGAAGCAATCGTGGCATCTTCCGTGGTTATTATCACCTCCCTCAGGGGCCCGGACTCTAAATTACGCGACGGCAGCAAATCTGAACAGACTCTTATTGCGAACAGGCTCCCGACTACTATGAATACGAAGGTCAGACACACTACCGGCGACTTCCAATTTGTTCTGGAAAAATTTTAGGGGTTTAATTTTTGTATAAATCAGATTTTTATCTTGTAAGGTAGAAGTCCCAATTATTGACCTTTTTTTTTTACTTTATTTTAATTCAAAATTAAATATTTATTGTGCAAGTGTTACTTGCAAGGAGTGACGGAGTATACTGAGTGTTGAGAGGTAATTTTATAGAAAATTCTGTTTTTAATAATAGATATAATCGATAACGCGATGACCTATTAATTGAAATAAAAAAATAAGCGAGAGAAAAATTAAATTGATAAAAAAATGGTTTTTTATTAAAATAAATAATTAAATTAAAATTTTTTTTTTAAATTAATAAACAAAAAAAATTGTTTTACAAAAAAAAAAATTTTATTTAAATAAATAATTAAAATTTTGAAAAAAAAAATTTTTTTTAAATTAGTTAATTAATTAAAAATAATTAAAAGAAAATTTTTGGAGATAAAATAAATTAATAAATTAATTAATTATTAATAATTAATTGGAAAAAAAATTTTTTTGCAATTAAAAAAATAAATTAAGTAACTTTTTATAAAATAAAACAAAAAATTTTTTATTTAAAAAATTTAAATAATAAATTATTAATAATAAATAAAACTTACTGTCGTACAGATGTAAGTAATTCGTATTTTGCCTGTGGCACTGGAATCCGGTTGACCATTGATTGAATTTATTATAAAAACTAATTATAAAAAATTATAAAATCTATCATTTATTATTTTTATTTTCAATATTAATATTTTTATGAATAAAAGCGACGGAAAATTTGAACATAGTATTTTTGCACTATTAAAAAATTACAATTTAAAATTTAATTGAATAAATTGTAAAAATTTAATTAATTATTACCCTGTTTATTATTATTAAAATTAGGACGAATTTTATTTATTTATTTTGATTCAAATAATAATCTTTATGTTACGAAAGGTCAAAATAAAACAACAGCTGATTCACGTCACTTTGACGGATCGAAAATTAATTCCTAGAATCTGGGGAATTTTTTTTTTTTAATAAAATCAAGTTATAACTTTTTTAGACAATTTTAAATAAATATAAAACAGAGTTTAATAAAAAATGTTTTATTTAAAAAAAAGAAAATAAATTAATAATTTTTTTTGTGAATAAAAAAATTTTTCAAGTTGTCATTAATACATTTAATTTATTAAATACTCAATAATTAATACAATTACACATCAGTAATAAAATCACAATAAAAACATAAAATTAATTTATAAAATACAAGCACCATTTATTTTTTGGTATAAATACAAGCACCAAAAATTTATTTTAATACTTATTAATTATTTTTTAGGACGCAAAAGTTATTTAGTAAGCGGAAGATCTACTAAAATTAAACTAATGGACAGTAGAAACTCTGTAAGTTGATCCTCGATAAGTTAAATACCTTACGGAAAAAAAGAAAGGTTCTACTGTAATTGAAAAATTAGTTTTACTGCCGACCAGTCAGCAAAATATCGTCCTCCGATCTTGGCAGCCGCTTGTATCCTCCGTGAGAAACTAAGTACACTGTAAGACCTCCGAAGATGACAAACAGCAGGCCCATAATGTTCATAAGAACTCCTTCTGCTACAAATAGTGCGTATTTTTCTTTTAGGGCCCATATCGCCTTTTCGTTTAGTCCCAATAGGCAAGAAGCTATTACTCCAACGAATCCTGCGGTTCCGAAGTATACGTGGATTGGTAAGTATGCTGCGCGGATTGAAACGTGTAGTCCTGGGAATAGGAAGGATATTAATCCTGCTACCCACTGAAAAATTATTTTAATTGTAAGTTAATTATATATTTTTTAATTTGTTAAGAAGAAATTTTTTTAATTGAAAATTTATAAAGAAGAAATTGAAAAAAAAATAATCGCAATTATACATTTTAAAAAAAAGATTACTACGCTAATTCTCGAACGATCTAAGAATAAATTTTAACTGCGCAGTAGGAAAATTTTAAAGAAATTTCACGGAAAAAATTTCCATTTTTTTAAGTAAAATTTTATCGTACAATAAAATACAATTTTAATAAAACATATGCTTGTAATTTATCTGAAGATAAATCATCTGGCGAGTGAAAGCGAAAGTAAAAATAAAAAAATTTTTTTTCGAGGTGAAATTTTTAAATTTTGATTCAAAAATTGGCGACTTACTCTGCGAAATTCGGTTGGCCAGTTTCAAAATTATTCAACAGGTACTTTGTCTTTAAAACTACCGTATATGTTACTGTTGCTAAGAATATTTGCACTGCGATCGCATGCGGCGATATTGATCATCTCGAACTCGGCTCTACAAGGCGTTCCTGTCAAATAGAGCGGGAATTAGCTATAGTTACTTTCGTTTTTTACTATAGTTTGTCCTCTAGTTACTTAGTATACTTAGTTACTTTCCCTAGCTGCGCGCAATGCTACAAACTATACAAAATTTCGATCTACTGCGCAAGCGCGGGAGTTTTTATCCACTGAAAGTAACTAGAGATGATTTCTTCTTTATCTGGCGAAGAAAAGTCGGTATTAAAGGGAACTTTAGGGAGTTTAGGGGTTGAAAAAAATATTTTTTAATTTAATAATCAATTATAAATGAGTATACAGTCAAAAATTTAATTTATTTTGAAAATTTTGAATAAAAAAACAGTTGACCGTATTTTTTTGAATTTTCAAACCACAATAACTTTTGAATAAATGAACCGATTTTCCCGCGGTTGGCAGCATTCGACGTAGTTTTCCAGCTCCACAAAAAATTTTCAAATTCAAAAAAATCGCACAAGAAATTTCAAAGAAATTTCAAAAAAACACTTTTTTTGGTTTTCTTTCGACGACGATAACTCACGAACAAATTAACCGATTTCAACCGGACTGACGGCAATCGACGAGGTTCCTTGACGTTAAAAGCATATCAAAATTTTGAATCGATCGATAAAGCCGTTTGAAAGTTATTCCAAAAAAACCACATTTGGAAAAAACTTTTTTTTTAGTATTTTGGAAATTTCTCAAAATCTACCGGTCTAAATCAGTCCAAATTTGATTCAAAATGTAGGTTTGGTCAAGCCCTTTCGAATGGCGCCAGCCGCGATGAAATCGGTCACGCCGTTCAAAAGTTATGTCCAATATAAAAAACCACGAGTGAGGTTGAGGCAACGAGCATAATGTGTGTGCTAAAACACGAGCGCAGCAAGCGCGATAAAAGCAATTTTTACCTACATAAATGTATTAAATTAGTTTAATTAAGATAGTTTTTCACTTAATAGCATTAAATATGTCTTATTTTAATATAATAATAATAAAAAACACACAAAAAATAATCTTATTTAATTTTTATTTTCCAGCTTTGTTATTAACATCAATAAATTATTTAGTAGGCCTAAAAATAACTTTACCATAATATTATTTTTCAAAAAATCAAAATTCCACATAATAATGACAATAATTAAATCTATATTATTTATACATTGCAATAAAATAATAAATATATATTTCTATCACGTGGTGAATACTTAGTTCAATTTTAAAAAATCGAAACCAACAAAAAAAATTGTTAATCCTCTCTCTAGATGGCGCACAAGTGTATAGTTAATATTTTAAATATTCACTAATTAATTATATATATACATAATACAGAACATTATTCACCATCACGCGTTAATTAACAATTAATATAGTGTTAATAAATATTTCAGTAGGTTAATTGAGTTGACCGTAAATTTATTAAGTTGATTAATGAATTACTTCTCTAGCATGTTATATTTATATATTACATTGTAATTTTATAATTATAATTGATAATTTGTTGAGAAAAAAAAAAAGTTTTTTTTTTTTTTATTTTTATTAATTATTTCCAAGCAATACCATCGGGTGTTAGTTTTATAATTAATAGATTAGGTTTTACTTTATTTTACATGACTCTGCGCCGGAAAAGTCCATCATTGAGCGAGCCGACGTAAGCCGCAGGAGCAGTTTGCGGAGCGCCGCCAGCAGGAGCAGGAGCAGCACCTGGTTGAGCCACTGGGACACCTGGTGGTGGTCCGTACTGGTAAACGGGTCCTGCTTGCTGCGCTGGCTGAGACTCCGGCATGAATTTAGCTGTAAAATTTACAGAAATTAGAACACGAGAAGTCGCGTTGACAAAATGGCGGCCGAGATAAAGTTCACAAAATGGGTGAGTACACGTTTACAGTGTTATTGTTGGTTGCTGTTTGGTACTTGGCTTTTTTGAGGTTTGAGGTGGGTATTAGTAAGATATAACGAGTATTTTGGTATAATACTGTATTGTTATGTGTCTGTTTGCAGAGTTACATTGTTATATTAATGTAATTTTAAGGTTAAATAGGTGAAATTTGTAAAAAAATACCTGTACGATTGAAAAAGTAAGTTTTTTTAATGTTTGAGGTTAATTTTAGCGATTTTTTTAACTTATATGACTTAAATGATGGTAATATCTGACATCTAAACCATATCTGATTCATATATGACGTCAATATTGTTAATATATGATGTTTAAACCATATCTGATTCATATATGACGTCAATATTGTTAATATATGATGTTTAAACCATATCTGATTCATATATGACGTCAATATTGTTAATATATGATGTTTAAACCATATCTGATTCATATATGACGTCAATATTGTTAATATATGATGTTTAAACCATATCTGATTCATATATGACGTCAATATTGTTAATATATGATGTTTAAACCATATCTGATTCATATATGACGTCAATATTGTTAATATATGATGTTTAAACCATATCTGATTCATATATGACGTCAATATTGTTAATATATGATGTTTAAACCATATCTGATTCATATATGACGTCAATATTGTTAATATATGATGTTTAAACCATATCTGATTCATATATGACGTCAATATTGTTAATATATGATGTTTAAACCATATCTGATTCATATATGACGTCAATATTGTTAATATATGATGTTTAAACCATATCTGATTCATATATGACGTCAATATTGTTAATATATGATGTTTAAACCATATCTGATTCATATATGACGTCAATATTGTTAATATATGATGTTTAAACCATATCTGATTCATATATGACGTCAATATTGTTAATATATGATGTTTAAACCATATCTGATTCATATATGACGTCAATATTGTTAATATATGATGTTTAAACCATATCTGATTCATATATGACGTCAATATTGTTAATATATGATGTTTAAACCATATCTGATTCATATATGACGTCAATATTGTTAATATATGATGTTTAAACCATATCTGATTCATATATGACGTCAATATTGTTAATATATGATGTTTAAACCATATCTGATTCATATATGACGTCAATATTGTTAATATATGATGTTTAAACCATATCTGATTCATATATGACGTCAATATTGTTAATATATGATGTTTAAACCATATCTGATTCATATATGACGTCAATATTGTTAATATATGATGTTTAAACCATATCTGATTCATATATGACGTCAATATTGTTAATATATGATGTTTAAACCATATCTGATTCATATATGACGTCAATATTGTTAATATATGATGTTTAAACCATATCTGATTCATATATGACGTCAATATTGTTAATATATGATGTTTAAACCATATCTGATTCATATATGACGTCAATATTGTTAATATATGATGTTTAAACCATATCTGATTCATATATGACGTCAATATTGTTAATATATGATGTTTAAACCATATCTGATTCATATATGACGTCAATATTGTTAATATATGATGTTTAAACCATATCTGATTCATATATGACGTCAATATTGTTAATATATGATGTTTAAACCATATCTGATTCATATATGACGTCAATATTGTTAATATATGATGTTTAAACCATATCTGATTCATATATGACGTCAATATTGTTAATATATGATGTTTAAACCATATCTGATTCATATATGACGTCAATATTGTTAATATATGATGTTTAAACCATATCTGATTCATATATGACGTCAATATTGTTAATATATGATGTTTAAACCATATCTGATTCATATATGACGTCAATATTGTTAATATATGATGTTTAAACCATATCTGATTCATATATGACGTCAATATTGTTAATATATGATGTTTAAACCATATCTGATTCATATATGACGTCAATATTGTTAATATATGATGTTTAAACCATATCTGATTCATATATGACGTCAATATTGTTAATATATGATGTTTAAACCATATCTGATTCATATATGACGTCAATATTGTTAATATATGATGTTTAAACCATATCTGATTCATATATGACGTCAATATTGTTAATATATGATGTTTAAACCATATCTGATTCATATATGACGTCAATATTGTTAATATATGATGTTTAAACCATATCTGATTCATATATGACGTCAATATTGTTAATATATGATGTTTAAACCATATCTGATTCATATATGACGTCAATATTGTTAATATATGATGTTTAAACCATATCTGATTCATATATGACGTCAATATTGTTAATATATGATGTTTAAACCATATCTGATTCATATATGACGTCAATATTGTTAATATATGATGTTTAAACCATATCTGATTCATATATGACGTCAATATTGTTAATATATGATGTTTAAACCATATCTGATTCATATATGACGTCAATATTGTTAATATATGATGTTTAAACCATATCTGATTCATATATGACGTCAATATTGTTAATATATGATGTTTAAACCATATCTGATTCATATATGACGTCAATATTGTTAATATATGATGTTTAAACCATATCTGATTCATATATGACGTCAATATTGTTAATATATGATGTTTAAACCATATCTGATTCATATATGACGTCAATATTGTTAATATATGATGTTTAAACCATATCTGATTCATATATGACGTCAATATTGTTAATATATGATGTTTAAACCATATCTGATTCATATATGACGTCAATATTGTTAATATATGATGTTTAAACCATATCTGATTCATATATGACGTCAATATTGTTAATATATGATGTTTAAACCATATCTGATTCATATATGACGTCAATATTGTTAATATATGATGTTTAAACCATATCTGATTCATATATGACGTCAATATTGTTAATATATGATGTTTAAACCATATCTGATTCATATATGACGTCAATATTGTTAATATATGATGTTTAAACCATATCTGATTCATATATGACGTCAATATTGTTAATATATGATGTTTAAACCATATCTGATTCATATATGACGATATATAGGTCATTTCAACATGCGTAAATCGATTCTGCGCAGCTGCTTTTTGTAATTATAATTATCTTCGTTTGTACTTAGTTATTTATTTATTTTATTCAAAAGCTTTAATCATCAATTATTCGTCTTTTAACGCTTTTTTTTTGACTTTTCTTTTGTGATGTAAGTCCATGCAAAAGTCCAAACATGCAATGAAGATCGTCCCAGATGGAAAATTTTGTTTTGTATTTTAAAAAATTAGTTATTTTATTTTTTTATGGTGTTGTTTTGTTTTAATTTTTGGACAATTTTTAAGCATTAACTTTTTTTGAAAATTTGGAAATAATTTATGTAGAAAAAAAAATTGTTTTTTGGAAAATTTGATAAAAAATTTATTTTTTTTTAATGTTCAAAATTTATGAATTTTTGGAAAATGTTCAAAATTTTTTTAAATGTTCAAAATTTATCAATTTTTGGGAATGTTCAAAATGTTCAAAATTTTTTTAAATGTTCAAAATTTATCAATTTTTGGGAATGTTCAAAATGTTCAAAATTTTTTTAAATGTTCAAAATTTATCAATTTTTGGGAATGTTCAAAATGTTCAAAATTTTTTTAAATGTTCAAAATTTTTTAACTTTTTGAAAATGTTCAAAATTTTTGGAAATGTTCAAAATGTTCAAAATTTCTAATTTTTTGTGATGAAAAAAATTTTTTTTTAATTAAAAAAATTAAAGGCGTTAAAATTGTCAAAATTAATACAACTCAAAGTCATTTAATTAGTAATTAAATTATAATTAATTAATTAAAAAAAAATGTAGTTTATAAATTGCACCATGCGAAAATTGTGGATAAATGTCAAAAGTTCAAAAAATTAGATGTTATAAAAAGTTTATTATAAATTTGAATTAAAAGTGTAAAAATATTTTGCCCTGTTCTGATTTTTATAAAAATTGTTTCAAAATTAATTTTTTTTAACCAAATGTTAAATTTTGATCCAAAAAAATTTTTTTTCGGTAAAAAATTATTCAGAACAAAGCAAAAAAAAATAAATATGTAAAAAAAAACTAAAAATTGTTAAAACAGCTTACCCTTTCGTGTCTGAAAGAATTATAAAGTTGCAGTAGGTGTGCAACAGAATCGATTGTCTGACTAGACAATTGCGTCTTTAAAATATTCATTAAAAATTAATATAAAAATTATTGATGTAAAAAAAAAAAAAAAAAGTCGCAATAATTTTATTACAATAATCTTGTAAAATTATAAAATTAACGTTTAAAAATATAATTGATTAATTAATTAAATAATTACACAGTACTTACATGTTTGATGTGTAATATTAGCGATAAAAGTTGAAGAAAATGAATAATTATTTAACAATTGGAGAAAAAAATTAAAATTATTAACCGAGCGAACGCTAAACCCGTAAAGGATGACGGAACTGCCGATGACTGGGTTTGGTGGGCCGGTTATTGATAAATTTTACGTCAGAAATCGAGAATCGAAAAGTCGATAGTAAATTTTCTCGAAAGAAAATTTATTTTAAAATTTTCACGTGAAAATTTTTAAAATTATAAATTTTTATCGGAAAATTTTTGTAAAATCTGACGTGTAAATTTTAAGATTGTTCTTTGCGCGGATTGCTATTTTGATTTGTCAATGGAAATAATTTAAAAACGCGAGTAGAGGCTTCGATAACTCGAGGATTTTACTTCGGGGGTGCGCAAGCTAAATTTTACAGGGCGCAAGCGTTAAAATCGGGTCAATAAAGTGAGACCCGCCTTCACTCCTACACTTAACGCCCCTCGGAAATACCAAATGCCAAATCACACTGTTATGTATATATATTTTATATAAATAAGTGTTGGATGCTTTGGTTTATGGATTTTGCTTAATGGACAGTCGCGTTTAGTTCTATTCTGGCCCCAAGTAACTGTAGCCCAGTCGGAAGCTTTACTTGCTTCAGTTTTACTTTTCGGCTTACTGATACAGTAATTATTGATTAAGAGCCAGCATTTTTTTCGGTTTTCAAATCAAGGAAATTTAAATCTTCAAAATGACGGGTAAGTTTTTTTAAATGTTTCATTTTTTTTAAGAAAAATTGTTTTTAATATTTTTAAGACTTCAAAAACCAAATCTGGATTTAGTAGACAAATTAATTTATATTTTTCTTTTTTGTTATTTTAATTTACAATGTTTTGTTGGTTCCATTATAATTGATCCTCCGACAAAACGTCCCCGACAATTGATACCAAAAAGACAGAACTACACTGTTAAAAATTTTTGTAAAATTACAATCATATTACTAAACAAATAATAAGTAAAATTACAAATCAGTGTATAGCAATGCGAAATAAAATACAATTCATGTAATTTTCCAACATCTGACAGAAAATCTACTAAGATTTATTGTAATTTTACAATCTTCATGTATAAATCTAACACGCATTGTAATATTACAGAAAAGTTCATCAATTTTTAAGAAAAAGCTTTTTAATTTTACAAACATTATTTGTGATCTGATTCGGCATAATTGTATATAAAATCACAAAAAAAAATTGTAATTTATATTACAATAATCTCATAAAAATTTAAAAAACTTTTTTTTATTTTTACAATTTTCAGTGTGAAATTACACAGTGTAATGTAATGTTACAAGACAATTTTAATTATATTACACGAATTGTAATTCTACTCCACTGTTTTCCAATTTTAAAAATAATACTTTTCAGTTTTACAAAAATGAGACTTTTGTATTAATAAATTCGAGGCATTATTTATCTTTTATAAATTTTAATATTACGCTTAAATGATCATTTCGAAATCGATATATTTGAATGAGTATATAGTAGACTTTAGTTTTTATAATGTTCAATGAATTATAAATAATGTAAAAGTTAGTTATTTTCCATCAATAAACAGAATTAAATAACACAAATAATGTAAATAATAAATAATAAGCCGTAATTCTCAATCACCACATAGGATTAGCTTATAAAAATAATGAGATGTTCGACCACTTATCGGTCGTACGGCGTAGGGCGTTAGGTATCGGTCTGGCAAGCGTGCGGCTCGCGTTCGATTCTGAGTTAGGGTAAATATTATTTTCACATTGAATCGTCTGAGTTGTAAAAATTAAGTCTACGTAAGGTATAAAATCTAGTCAGCACTTCATAAAAATAAAATGACAACAAATATTAAATCAAATTTTTCTTTTTTATTATTTCAATTCAAGTTAAATTCAAGGAAAGTATTGTCATTTTACAAACTTAGCTAATCTCAAAATGTTTGTAAAATTACAAAACCGTTTTGTAAAATTAGTAACCTCACAGCAGGGTTGTGAATTTTCTAATTAAACAATTTTGGATTAAAAATTGAAAATTCAATTTTTAATCCAGAAGCCGGAATTACAAATTAAATATTTATTTTTTAATCTCGAAATCGGAATTAAAAATAAAAAAATTATTTTTTTACCCCAAAATCACAATTAAAAATTGATATAATATTTTTTAATTCAAAAATTGGAGTAAGAAATAAACAAATTATTTCTCAAATCAAAAGCTGGGATGAAAAGAGGTAAAAAAGTGAAAGATTGATTTCTAACTGGAACACTAGAGTTTAAAGTAATTAAATTATAAGAAAAAGTGTTGAACTATCTTTAAGTTTCGTTAAAAAAAGCTTTTCTTTTATTGAGATAGCAAATATACAACGACGTTTAAAAATAAATTCAATCAATTATTTTTTTTTAAATTAACTTTAGCAAGTACTCGTTGCTCAAAATGCTGATCATTTAATTTATCATATTTTGGCAAATTAAGCATTGTCGAATTGCTGAAGAGTCTTTCAACAGAGGCTGAAGATGGTAAAGGCGTGTTATATCTTGAATCAAGTCAGTAATTTTGAAGAATTTCATTTTCTTGATTTGAATATAAAAATTTTTAAACTAAGAAATTTTTCTTAATTTAAATAAATTTTACTTAATTCAAGAATTTTTTGCCTTGATTCAGTGGTGAAAAAAAATTTTCAGATAATATCAAATATAATCCAGATTACACTAAATTATTTTTGTATTATCCGAAAAAATATCCCATATAATTTTAATTATAAACAAAAATATCATAAGCATGAAAATATATTCCATTTTATAATTTATTTCGATGAAAAATATGAAAATATATCATGTAAGCAAATTATTCGTAACGTGATTGGTCAAATATATCATAAGCATGAAAATATATGCAAATTCTAAACTCAGGCGCGCGCAAATTTGAATTATATTAATTTCAATAATAAAAACAAATCTACAATCCAACTGTCAACAAAGTAGCGACTTATTTGATTAACAAAATCTCTGAAAATGGCGCTACTGTCAATTTTTACACAAAAAAAAAAAAAAAATTACAATTTGGATTTTATTTAAAAAATAAATTACTTTTAAATAATTGCATTCATGATATTAACGTTTACTATTTTTAAATTAAATAAAAATTAATTTAATAATTTAATAATAATTAAGTCAAAAAAAAAATTTGAGAAATTTTAAAAAATAAAAAAAAAGTAATTTATTTTTAATTAATTAATTTGTTAAATAAAATTAAAAAAATAATCAAGTAACAGCTGACTTAAATGTCATAATTTAAAAAACTCACCTGTTGCTTCCATCCTCATTTTTCAGCTTCTAAAAATAAAAAACAAAATTACTGTCATCTTCTCAAATAAACATTTTGTTTATTTTTACTTTAAAAATAATAAATACAATTATTATTATTAAAACTGACCTCTAAATAATGAGCGATGTCTCATGTGTTGTCAAAAGATGAAAAGTGACGTCACTGAATGACGCCATCTTTAAAAGTATATCATCCGTTATAAATGTAGTATATAATATATAGTATTGTGTCCTTAAACTTTGACGTGTCGTGTTATTTTTTTATTTTGTTTTAATAATTATTTATTTTTGTTAAAACCTCCGAAAATTAATCTTCAGCTTCCGGATTTATTTTTGCAAGCCTGTCAAAATTTTTTTAAAACAAAAAAACATATAGTAAGATAATTATTAATTGTATTATTGAAAATTAAGTGAGTAATTTTTTTTACCATCAGTGTCATGTCGCCATTATAATTAAATATTATTAATATTATAATTATAAATAATTTGTCTGAAAAAATTAATTAATTAATTTTTTTTTAAAATTAAAAAGAAATTTTTAAATTATAATAAATTAATTTTTAAGTAGAAAATTCAAAATTGAGGTTATGGGCGTGTTCATGATTCAACTATCAATTACTGTGTTAATGTTTTTTTTTTAATCAATGTACCAGATATTAATGACATTTAATTTAGCTGTCACCTGACAATTTTTTAATTTTCTTTAATAAATAAATTTGTTCTAAAAAATTATTTTTAAAAAATTGCATTTTTAATTTTATTAAATTTTTACAAGTCAAATTTTTTAATAATTTTTTTTTTGCTAAAATTTATTTATTAAAAAATAAATTATTGCAAAAAATAAAATTGACATTTAAAAAATTTTGTAACAAATAAATTATAGTAAAAAAAAAATAAAAAAAAAATTGACATCAAGAAATTTAAAAAATAAAAAATGCAATTTTTTTTAAATAATTTTTTTTAAGAAATTTAAAAAAAAATTCAATTTGTAAAAAATTAAAAAAACTGCAAGTGTCATTTATAAAATAATTTTTTTTTTTTTTTAATTTAATTATTAAAAAAAAAAAAAATTAAAAATGTCGGCTAACTTTAATAAAATTTAATGATTAATAATTAATAATCGTTTTTTATAGTTACAAATAAAAAATGGACGGCGGTGGATACTCCGGAGACGGTGACCTGGGTAACAGAACCTCGCAGTCGATATCCAGCAAAAAGTTACAGCAAACACAGGCGAAAGTCAACGAGGTTGTCGACATTATGAAGGTAAACGTGGAAAAAGTCCTCGAGAGGGACCAGAAGCTGTCGGAGTTAGACAACCGCGCGGACGCGCTCCAGCAGGGTGCTGCTCAGTTTGAGCAGCAAGCAGGAAAGCTCAAGCGCAAATACTGGTGGAAGAATTTAAAAATGATGATTATTATTGGGATTATTTGCACGGTCATACTTATCATTATTATTGGTGAGTTTTTTTTTTTTTTTATTACATTTTTAAATATATAAGCTCATCTCGATGTTACACTCGTTAAGAGCTTTCATTTGAGTACCCACATGCATTTTTTATATATTTTTCATATATACATATATATAATATATATAAATATATGAAAAATTGATGTGGGTACTCAAATGAAAGGTTTTGATGAGTGTAATGTCAAGATGAGCTTATATCTTTAAAAATTTCATTATTTCACAAGATACAAGGTCATTTCTTAACTATATATCATTTTCGAAGTTTATTAATTAAAACAATTTATTTATTTATTTTTTTTTTTCAGTATCGTCACTTCCAAGTTCGGAGTCAACAGATCCTAAAGAGAGCAATTAATCCAGAAAAAAAAATCCCAACTATTTTTATATCCAGATTGCATAGCTGAAAAATTTCTACAATTATTGTTAATCTAAAAAAAAAAAATAATTAGTCTTACTGTATTTAAATAATGCATTAATTTACTTACTCTTTGTATTTTTAATATTATTATTATTAATATTACTATTGTTATATTGGTTATAATTATACGGCGTTTATAAATAATAATATTTAATATATAAATTCCGCTTAATTATTATTTAAACAATTAAAATTTTTAACTACCAAAAAAATAATTGTCGGGTTAATTTAAATTCAAAGGCAGGAAGTTATTTTTTTATTTTAGTCAAGCGATAAAAAATTTTTTTAAACATTAATGTCATTGATTTTGAAATACTGGAGGTATATATTGAAGGTTAATTTAATTTTGACTCACATAGATAAGTTAGAAGCTGTAGAGAGCAGCCGCCATGTTTAAAATCGTAGTTTTGTTGTTGGTAGCTAACCTCTTTTTAGTTAATGGAAGTTTGGTTAATAATCAAGAAAGAAGATGCGCACTAAATGGCGCAAAAGTAAGAATTTTATTAAAAACTATTTTTTTTTTATTATTAATACAATTTTTAATATTAATTAATTCATTTTTGACAGTGTAATGAAAACGCGGCTTGTTGTTCTAAATCTTGTTCAAAGGTTGGCACTAGTGGCGCCAAAATTTGTAGAGTAATGCCGAAAAATGATTCTTCAACAGTAATTGCATCTAAAATATGCTCAAGACAAGGATCACCGGTAGGTTAAATAAAATTTTAAGAATTTAAAAGTGCACGCCTCATAATGCTTACTGAATAAAACAAAAAAAATTATAGATCAAATTAGATTATTTAAAAAATTGCGCGTTAATTTTAAATTCAAATTTTTCGCGGGAATTTCAAAATAGCGCGCAAGCGCAATTTAAATTAATTCCAATGTGGCTTAAGGTTAGTTTCTATTAACAAATTAATTTTAGTTTTTTATTAATTATAATTAAACGACGCGGAATTAAGCAGCGATATTCAATACGGAAGTAGTTAAAGTAATTTTAAAGCTAATAAAAAAAACCCGGTGTTGATGCGTCAATTTTTTTGTGAGTTATTGTGATTACATGCAGAGAATTTAAAATTGAGTAGTTATGGGGCGTGCAATTAAAATTTTAATTTTTTTAACACATAAATTGAGGTTAAATTTTGTTCCAGTGCTACGTAAGCACAGATTGTTGTTCCAGGCGTTGTTTTTGGAAGCCAGCTATTTCCAGTCCTGGAATGTGTGTATATTGAAAAAATTTTGGAATTAAAAAAATTTATTTGGTTCAATAAAAAATATTATCTTTGATAAAAATTAAAATATATAAATATATGAAAAATTGATGTGGGTACTCAAATGAAAGGTTTTGATGAGTGTAATGTCAAGATGAGCTTATATCTTTAAAAATTTCATTATTTCACAAGATACAAGGTCATTTCTTAACTATATATCATTTTCGAAGTTTATTAATTAAAACAATTTATTTATTTATTTTTTTTTTTCAGTATCGTCACTTCCAAGTTCGGAGTCAACAGATCCTAAAGAGAGCAATTAATCCAGAAAAAAAAATCCCAACTATTTTTATATCCAGATTGCATAGCTGAAAAATTTCTACAATTATTGTTAATCTAAAAAAAAAAAATAATTAGTCTTACTGTATTTAAATAATGCATTAATTTACTTACTCTTTGTATTTTTAATATTATTATTATTAATATTACTATTGTTATATTGGTTATAATTATACGGCGTTTATAAATAATAATATTTAATATATAAATTCCGCTTAATTATTATTTAAACAATTAAAATTTTTAACTACCAAAAAAATAATTGTCGGGTTAATTTAAATTCAAAGGCAGGAAGTTATTTTTTTATTTTAGTCAAGCGATAAAAAATTTTTTTAAACATTAATGTCATTGATTTTGAAATACTGGAGGTATATATTGAAGGTTAATTTAATTTTGACTCACATAGATAAGTTAGAAGCTGTAGAGAGCAGCCGCCATGTTTAAAATCGTAGTTTTGTTGTTGGTAGCTAACCTCTTTTTAGTTAATGGAAGTTTGGTTAATAATCAAGAAAGAAGATGCGCACTAAATGGCGCAAAAGTAAGAATTTTATTAAAAACTATTTTTTTTTTATTATTAATACAATTTTTAATATTAATTAATTCATTTTTGACAGTGTAATGAAAACGCGGCTTGTTGTTCTAAATCTTGTTCAAAGGTTGGCACTAGTGGCGCCAAAATTTGTAGAGTAATGCCGAAAAATGATTCTTCAACAGTAATTGCATCTAAAATATGCTCAAGACAAGGATCACCGGTAGGTTAAATAAAATTTTAAGAATTTAAAAGTGCACGCCTCATAATGCTTACTGAATAAAACAAAAAAAATTATAGATCAAATTAGATTATTTAAAAAATTGCGCGTTAATTTTAAATTCAAATTTTTCGCGGGAATTTCAAAATAGCGCGCAAGCGCAATTTAAATTAATTCCAATGTGGCTTAAGGTTAGTTTCTATTAACAAATTAATTTTAGTTTTTTATTAATTATAATTAAACGACGCGGAATTAAGCAGCGATATTCAATACGGAAGTAGTTAAAGTAATTTTAAAGCTAATAAAAAAAACCCGGTGTTGATGCGTCAATTTTTTTGTGAGTTATTGTGATTACATGCAGAGAATTTAAAATTGAGTAGTTATGGGGCGTGCAATTAAAATTTTAATTTTTTTAACACATAAATTGAGGTTAAATTTTGTTCCAGTGCTACGTAAGCACAGATTGTTGTTCCAGGCGTTGTTTTTGGAAGCCAGCTATTTCCAGTCCTGGAATGTGTGTATATTGAAAAAATTTTGGAATTAAAAAAATTTATTTGGTTCAATAAAAAATATTATCTTTGATAAAAATTAAAAAATAATAACAAAAACGAAGTTAAAAATTTTAATTATTAAACACAATTTTATGATTTATAAAATGAAATAATATTAACAAAATAAATTTTAATGTGAGGTTATAAAATTATTTTTGTATTATGTAAAGTGAAAGTTATTTTAAATAAATTATTAATAGTCTCTTGGATTTATAAATTAATAAGTATTATTAAAAGACAATAAAATTTGGTAATAAAACAATCCGTATAAATTGACGCGTCGTTAGAAGCTTATCAGCTGTTGCATCGCCGCCATGTTTAAAACAATCTTCTTGTTGTTGTCAGTAAGTTGCGCACTTGGACATTTTATTGATCATTCCTATGAACGGTGCAAACCAGCTGGAATTCTAGTAAGTATTTTTTAAAAGTAAAAAATTGAACAAGAAAATTTTTTTAAATATAAATTAAATTTTCGCTAGTGCAAAAATGAGACGGAGTGTTGTTCGGGAGTCTGTTACAAAATTGGCAACATTGGATGGCGAAGTTGTATCCAAATTCCTGAAATAACTACAATTACTCCGAAAATTGAAAATTATTATTTTAATAGCAGTAATAATTGTAATTCGGTCGGCGGAAAGGTAATAATTGTTTTATAGTGAGTAATGTTCAAGTTACTTAACCTGAAATTTTGTTTCAGTGTATGGTGAACAAGCATTGCTGTTCCCGGAACTGTTACAGAAGCAGAATCATTTTTAAACCTGGTTTATGTGTATATTGAGTAATTTTTTATTTAAAATTAGTTTAATTAAGAGAATAAGAAATTTTCTGCGCTCGTGTGTCAGAAAACACATTCTGCTCGTTGCACCAACTCACTCGCAGTCCAAAAACCCCCACCACTCAAGTAATATAAAAAAAAATACCTTAATAATGAAATATTTTTAATTGTACAGATTATTTTTTAAAAAACGCAAATAATTAATAAAAAAACTTGAATAATTTTAAAATTAATATTTTTTGGAGGTTAATTATTGTAAGGAAATTTTTTATTTTTATTTAAGTAAAAAAAATTAAGATTTTGCAATTCTGATTGGAAAAAATAATTGAAAATATTCAGGGTCGTTTGAATTAATGAAGAGCGGCCATTAAGTCGGCAGGATAACCTATTCAAGCTCTACACAAGCCCGGCATAAAAACAGTCGAACCTTTGACGCAGAAATTGGAACAACAATGCCTGTTAAACAAACACTGAAAAAAAAAAAAATTGAAAAATTTTACAGATTTTATTTAAAGGATCTTAATTAATTTGTAAAACTTACGGATTGCATTTCGGAAAAACATGGAAATTTTTGTGTTTCAATCGGAGGTTTTGGAGTCAAAGCATAACCTACTGGCAATTTAAAAGGAACATCTGGCTGAAATTTATTTTATTTTAATAAATTAGTACAAAAAAAAAATTAGGAAATTCAAAAAATAGTGTTCTATTAAACTTTTATCAGATTTTTGAGCTTCAAGAGCTCAAAATAACAGTTAAATTGTATTTTTGACCTTGAAGACTTTGAAATAACACATACATTGTATTTTTGAGCTTAAAGACCTCAAAATAACACATAGAATGTATTTTTGACCTTAAAGACCTCAAAATAACACTTAAATTGTATTTTTGACCTTCAAGACCTCAAAATAACACATAAAATGTGTTTTTAAGCTTAAAGACCTCAAAATAACACATAAATTGTATTTTTGAGCTTGAAAAATTCAAAATAACACATAAAATGTATTTTTGAGCTTGAAAAATTCAAAATAACACATAAAATGTATTTTTGAGCTTGAAAAATTCAAAATAACACATAAAATGTATTTTTGAGCTTGAAAAATTCAAAATAACACATAAAATGTATTTTTGAGCTTGAAAAATTCAAAATAACACATAAAATGTATTTTTGAGCTTGAAAAATTCAAAATAACACATAAAATGTATTTTTGAGCTTGAAAAATTCAAAATAACACAGAAAATGTATTTTTGAGCTTGAAGACCTCAAAATAACACATAAATTGTATTTTTGAGTTTGAAAAATTCAAAATAACACAGAAAATATATTTTTGAGCTTGAAGACTTCAAAATAACACATAAATTGTAATTTTGACCTTCAAAAACTCAAAATAACACATAAATTGTATTTTTGAGACTCCATCGGAAATACTTCTGCATCAACCCCAGAGACTTAAAGAATTGAAAAAAAATTCGAAATCATCAATAAAAGGGTTATTTGAAGGCTTGAATTTTTTTCAACACTTCGTCAGCACCCAATAGGAATATAATATACAACCAAGCTTCTTACTCTCTCAGATTTACCCCTTCAGCAACCCACAAATCTTAAAGACTTGAGAAAAATTAGAAATAAATCGTTTAAACGATTATTAAGAGCTGTAAATTTTCTCAAACAATTATTAACACCCTCACAATAGATAATAAACAATCAGGCCTTTCACTCCATCGGAAATACTTCTGCATCAACCCCAGAGACTTAAAGAATTGAAAAAAAATTCGAAATCATCAATAAAAGGGTTATTTGAAGGCTTGAATTTTTTTCAACACTTCGTCAGCACCCAATAGGAATATAATATACAACCAAGCTTCTTACTCTCTCAGATTTACCCCTTCAGCAACCCACAAATCTTAAAGACTTGAGAAAAATTAGAAATAAATCGTTTAAACGATTATTAAGAGCTGTAAATTTTCTCAAACAATTATTAACACCCTCACAATAGATAATAAACAATCAGGCCTTTCACTCCATCGGAAATACTTCTGCATCAACCCCAGAGACTTAAAGAATTGAAAAAAAATTCGAAATCATCAATAAAAGGGTTATTTGAAGGCTTGAATTTTTTTCAACACTTCGTCAGCACCCAATAGGAATATAATATACAACCAAGCTTCTTACTCTCTCAGATTTACCCCTTCAGCAACCCACAAATCTTAAAGACTTGAGAAAAATTAGAAATAAATCGTTTAAACGATTATTAAGAGCTGTAAATTTTCTCAAACAATTATTAACACCCTCACAATAGATAATAAACAATCAGGCCTTTCACTCCATCGGAAATACTTCTGCATCAACCCCAGAGACTTAAAGAATTGGAAAAAAATTCCAAATCATCGATAAAAGGGTTATTTGAGGGCCTGCATTTCTTTTAACCCTTTGTAAGCACCCTATTGAAATATTATATACAATCAAGGCTCTTACTTTCTCAGAACTACCCCTCAAGCAACCCTAGAAAATTAAAGACTTGAAAAAAATTCGAAAAAAGCCGTTTAAACGATTATTAGGTTCTGTAAATTTTCTCAAACACTTCTTTTGAACCCTAACAAATGATAATAATCAATTGAGCCCCTTGACTTTCTCAGTTCTACTGCTCCAGCAAAATTGAAAATTTAGTTTGCAAAAAAAAATTGAAAAAAATTTTTTTTGAGAATTTTTTTTTAAATTTTAATTTTTTATTAATTTTATAATTAATTTTAGTAAAAATTAAATAATTAGTTTTAAAAAAAATTCTGAATTACAAAAAAAATTTTTTTTAAATGATTTTTTGTAATTTTAATCAATAATTTTAAAATTAATTTTTTTTTTAATGAAAATTTGATTTGCGAAAATATTTGTATTTTTTTTTAAACAATTTTTTGTAATTATAATTTATAATTTAATTTTTTATTAATGATATTGTTAATTTTTTCTTTAAATTAGAAATTTAGATTGCAGAAAAAATTTTTAAACTTCTCAAAAAAAATTAATTGTAATTTTTGTTTGAAAAAAAAATTAATTATTAATTAAAAAAATTATTTTTGCAATAAATTCAATAAAAAGATATTAACTAAATAATTAAAAAAAAAAAAAAGATTTATGTTTGATATAGCTACCGGTCAAATTAAATAACCTTAGCTTAAAAATGAATGATAATAATATTAATAATAATAACAAAAGTTTGTTTGAGGAAAAAGTATAAGTAGATAATTAAAAGGAAGACTTTTGATGGCTAAAAAACGAGCAAATAAATTAATCCAAGTATAAACAAGTCCTTCGGCTATGTGCACCACGTTGGTCTCACGTGTGTAGGAGTGACGTAACGCGAAGTGTTATCATCGATTAGCACGAGTCACTTAGCACCTACACACTCGATTTAACATTTCAATTTAATAATCTATCGTTTTATTGTACACAAAAAACTCATGTGTAATCTACTCTAGATGTTTTTGTTTATCACTTGGATCAATCCGCCTCTTTAATCCTCGATCATTCATTTTAATTGCTACGATATGTTTTTTTTTTATATCATTTTTATTTAACTATCTATTTTATAAAGCATAAACATTAATTACCTACTAAAAGCTCTCTTAAAAATTTTTTTTGGCGATTAGTTCCTAGAACTGCCGCTAGGTGGCGATGTGGCGCTCTTAATTCTCGCTTGCAGAAATTTAAAAACCAAGATTTTAATCTTGAAATAATTATTTTGAATTAATTTATATTATTAAGAGACTCTACAACATAATTAATATTAATTTAATCAAATTAACGACTTTAAAAATTAATATTTAATCATTTTAAACCCAATTGAGCATTAATCACTTATTATTAATGAAAATTAACTTTTTAATTTTTTTACACCGCCGTTTTGCCATTTTTAGCGATTAGTTTGTAAAGTCGCCGCTAGGTGGCGATGTGGCGCTTTTTATTTTCGCTTGCAGAAACTTCAAACTTAGATTAAAAAATCTTTAAAATAATTAATTCATTAAAATTATCGTAAATGGAACAAAATTATGATTTGTTTTTAAAACTGAAGGCCTAATAATTAATTTTAATTAAACCAAATTAATTTATAATTACCGTAAGCTTGATTATAAGTCAATAATAATTTATTTATGAAAATTTAACTTTCATTTTTGGTTTAATAATTTTTTTTCTGGCTTTTATAGTCATTAGTTCTTATGGACGCCGCTAGGTGGCGATTTGGCGCTTTTCCTCTCGCTTGCAGAAATTAAAAATCCAAATTTTTATAGATTAAAAATTTTTTTTTTAATTTATCGAAAATTAAGGTCATTTTTAACGAATTTTAAACAAAAAAATTTGAAAAAAGTAATTTTTAAATTTAAATACAGCAAATTATTTAAAAAAAAAAAAATTTCCCGCGTGTTGTTACATAACAGAAACTCTCCCGCTAGTGTCAAATGAAAGTATTTGAATTGACATAACACACTACGTATCACAGACAAATTTTTCCCACCATACGTAAAAGTTTCCTGTTAAGTATAGTACTTAACCCATCAAAAATAACGATTTGGTAATAAAAAAATCCCAATATAATTAAATAATAATGTTCTTCACAGAAGTTAACTGCGTAATATTTTAATCGCTCCCCACTTAAAAAAAAATTATGTAACAAAAATAAATTTTTATTGAATTTAAGAGTTAAAGTTTGGGCTTAGAAGTCCCTTTCTCGAAGTTCGGACCTAGTGACCTAATTTTAAAAATTAAGAAAGGGACAGCTCCCACTCCAAAATATTTTAAAATAATAGACGGTTCGTCGGAACGTCCGTAGTTTATATCAGTTATTTAGTAACATACGTTAGTGGGATTCATTACTTGTATAACTTTTGTTATCTACGCAGAGAGTTTGCTCTCGAGTACATATTGAATATTTTTACTCATTATGTTAAAACACTTGTAAGGCTTGAGTCAATAATTTTATTTCTCTATCTATGTCAGTTTAATTTTGTTTTATTAATTAGTGATTGATATTAAAATTAGTTTTAAAAATTTTTTTTAAACATATAAGTGTAGTGCTACGCGATGGCAATGCTAGCCAGGAGTAAAAGTGTTAAATTAAATGTTAATAGTAATGTTAATATTAAGAAAAACATTAGCAAGTTATCGAGGATGCTCTGCAATTGGCGGACAATTACGACTTGCAGCGACTCTCAAGTCGACGACCTTGTTGTACCCAAGCAAGAGGTCATCCGGTTTATCACTGAGAGCATGCATAAAGTAGGCGCCAATCGAGAGGACGCTGCTGTCGTCGCTCAACACTTGATGACGGCCGATTATCGCGGACACTTCAGCCACGGAATGAATAGACTTGCCATGTATATTAGTGACATTGATAATAAACTCACTAATCCTAATGCTCGTCCGGAAACTGTCAATGACTTTCAGGTTATTTTTTTTCTATAAAATTTGGAAGTTTTTTGGGACATGGACCATTTTTTGGCCCAAGTAACAGTTTTTGGGACACTTGATTTTAGAAACAATTTTTTGTAATAAAGTAAAAAATTTGGGACGTGGTCCATTTTTTGGCCCAAGTTACAATTTTTGGGACACTTGATTTAAAACAAAAGTATTTTTGTATTGAATAATTTTTCAAGACAATTTTTTGTGAAAAAATTGGGAGATGGACCATTTTTTGGCCCAGATAACAATTTTTGGGACACTTGAATTTTTTTAATTTAGAAATTAATTTTTTGATAATATAACATTTCAGAAAATGAATTTTTTCTTTCAATTTGGGACAGATTTTAATTTTGGGACACTTTCAATATTAAAAAAAAATTTTGTATATTTTTTCAGAGAATAATCTTGAGAAACACAATTTTTAATGGTCCAAAATTTTGACCGCGGACCATTTTGGCCTAAATAATAAATTCTGATACTTTCAAAGTTACAAAAAATTTTTTTTTCAATCAAAAGTGTCCCAAATTTGGAAAATGGTCCATTTTTGTCCAGCTTAATGATTCAATTCTTTCAAATATTTCTTTTAAAAAATTTTTAAAACTCCTTAATGTGGTCCAAATTTTACCCAAAAAATTTCCAAATTTACGATTCCACTAAACACAAACCAAAGGACAAATTTATTGAATAAAAAAATAAAAATTCCTTAATTTCCAGGCTATTGCCCTCGTAGACGGGAAAAACGGGCTGGGCCAAGTGATCGGCAAATACAGCATGGAGCTCGCGATAAAAAAAGCCGAAAAATACGGGATCGGTCTAGTATCAACGCGAGGTTCGAACCACTACGGAATTTGCGGGTACTACACTCTAATGGCGATGGAAAAGAACCTAATTGGGTTCAGTGCGACCAATTCAAGCCCTCTGATGGTCCCAACGCGTTCAACACAGGCCGCTTTGGGCACAAATCCGTTGTCGATAGGCATGCGGGCCCAAAACGACGAATTCGTCCTAGACATGGCGACATCTGCAGTCGCGTTGGGAAAGATAGAGGTCGCTTTCAACAAAGAACAAGACATTCCCCGAGGCTGGGCCCTAGGAGGCGACGGAAAAATTACAACTGACTCAGGCGAGGCGCTCAAGAACCACAAATTAATGCCGCTAGGTGGCGCGGAAGAGCACTCAGGCTACAAAGGCTACGGGCTGGGTGTCATGGTGGAACTTTTGTGTGGAATTTTGAGCGGAAGTTTTTACGGACCCAATATCAGAAATTGGACCGACGCTAATAGGACCGCTAATTTGGGCCACTGTTTCATGGCCATTGATCCTAAAGCTTTTGGGTCAGGCGCCGAGAATCGACTCAGTCATCTTCTTTCACAACTGAGGGCGCTGCCCGTCAGTAACGGAGAGGGCGTTCTTGTCGCCGGGGATCTTGAGAGGAAAGCTATGGCCAAAGTCGACACCTGCGGCGGAATTCAGTATCATAAAAATCAGATTAGAATTTGCAAAGAACTCGCGGAAAAATTAGGCGTTAAGTCGATGGAATTAATCAAAAAGAAACATTATGATTAATTTTAATTTCAAGTGTCATAGAAAATTTATTTTTGTAAAGTAATAATTGTTATTTATCAAGTTTTTTTTTTTTTAATTATTTTTAAAGAAATTTCTATAGATCATACACTACAGACTGCAAATATGAGCTTCATTTGATAAAATGCCTCCTTAAGCCCATTTTTGCCTAGTAGTTCGTACGGCTACCGCTAGGTGGCGAGGTGGCGCTTTTATTCTCGCTTGTAGAAACTTAAAATCCAGGTTTTATTAGTATTATAATTTTTTATAAGAAAAAAAGTTAACAGAGGTCACAATAATGAGCTTTTCTATAATTTATTTTAATTCTATTAAAAATAAACTGATAACCTAATTTAAAAATTTACATAGTTAACAACTTAAAGTATAACAAATAAATATATATATTTAATAAATATAGATAAATACACATATATAAAACCGCTAAGAAAATAAAGCAGTAAATAATATAAAGCGATAGTGATAATTTGAAGGTTATAGTTTTGTTATTTATATTTTATCATTAATAATAAAAGACAAAAAAAAAGTAATCTAACAATTTAATTATAAGTTTGTAATTTATAAAAGTGGGGCAAAATGGTCAATATTTTTTTACTGAAAATTAAAGATGTTAAATATATTTTTATTAAATTAATTATGTTGTAAGTTTAGAAGTGAAAATACGAACTAGAGGAAGTTCAATTATTGTAAACGGAAAAGAATAAATGGTAAATAGTAAATAATGCCTTGCATTAGCTAATGGGCTTTCATTTGTTCCCCTTTCTTCTTGTTATATTATCTTAAGGTCATGGAACCCATGGGACTTCCGTTTAAATCCTTCTTATTGGAGCAATTACCAATTTACGGGGGATTTTTTTTAAGAAATTAAGGTAGCACTTAAATTATCGCGGTAAAATCTAAATATTTGGTTCCAACAGTCGTTTTATCTCATTGTACCGCTTATCTAGGCTCATAAAATCGAAAATTTATGGCCTAAATGAAAACAATAATTATTAACGCTCATAAAGGATAATGTTCTTCAGTTTACAATTGTCTTTTGACTGGTTAACCCTTTGCTATGTCGTTTTTTTGTTTTGCTCAACAACATCAGGTAAGAATGATATTATATCCATTAATCGATAATATTTAAGCCCTATAATATTTATTTTTAATTAATTTAAAATAAAAAAGAACAATTTGGAAAATAGGGAGGGGCTGTGACTAAAACTAGAATATTGGCTAAAGGGTTGGAGATACGGCAAAACTGATCAGGACCTTTTCGATAGAGGATTAAATTTCCTATAAAAAAGGTCTCATATGTTTTTTCGATATTTTTTATATTTATCGAGATATTTTGAGTTTTTAATTTCCTTAGGGCAGATTTCATGAAAATGTATATCGCGGATTTTAGATTCAAACTTTGACCTTGATTTGTGGCTTAACGGGTGGAGATATCGAAAAATTAACCGAAACCTTTTCGATAGAGGATTAAATTTCCTATAAAAAAGGTCTCATATGTTTTTTCGATATTTTTTATATTTATCGAGATATTTTGAGTTTTTAATTTCCTTAGGGCAGATTTCATGAAAATGTATATCGCGGATTTTAGATTCAAACTTTGACCTTGATTTGTGGCTTAACGGGTGGAGATATCGAAAAATTAACCGAAACCTTTTCGATAGAGGATTAAATTTCCCACAAAAAATGTTTCTTATAAATTTTTGATATTTGTAATATTTAGCCTGTAAATTAAAAAAAAAATCAAAACGAAATCCATCAACATCTAAAACTAAGCTTGTAGTTATAAAATCCTCGTTACCGCATTAAAAAACATTAATTTAATCACATACAATTTTGACCTAATGATAAAAGAGCAGATAACTTGTGACTTTGACTCGAGCTTCCTACGGCCCCTTCTATACCTCAGCCTCTCTCTTCAGAGGGAAGTAGCCCATTACTTAGTACAGTCTGCAGCACAATTCAAACAATCCACTAATTTTCTTTTTATCACTACCTCTTCCCTTCCTCCAGCCATCTAACTAAAAAATAACCCACAAAGCCAAGCATACTCATCAAATCTTCCAAAAAATTTGATTTAGAATTTCAAAAGAAATTTAGAAAAATTTTTGTTGTTCAATTTCGATAGCCTCAGGCAATTTTCTGTCATTAGAACCCAATTAAAAAAATTTACGACCTTATTTGTCAGCATGTGACTATTTTGGCTCAGAAGACATTGGACTCCAAAGCGCGATAAGTGTATTCTTACCGACTAAAAATGTTCAAAAAAATGTCAGTGCTTTTGTTGATAACTTTTGCAACGGCTAGTATAATCCATCCGGATTATCCAACTGGTAGATGCAAGGAAAATGGATTTATAGTAAGTATCATCTAGCTTTCAATCTAGAAAATCAATTATTGATACTAAAAACCAAAATTCCCTTGATAGTGTCAAGAAGACTTTGAATGCTGCAACCAAAAGTGCTTTGCCATCGGAAACATCGGATTCAACAGCTGTATTTCATTGCCGAATGGTAACTTCTCCACAACGCCAAAATCAACGGATAGAAAGCCCCGTTGTGGTCTCAATGGATACATCGTAATCCTTTACACACTATTTTTTGATCCTAATTCAAGGAATTGATTAATTCTCTTGACTTTCCTCTTGCAGTGCTTACGGAGAAACCATTGCTGCTCTAAATTGTGCGTCAGACTAGCGGGAATACACTTGCCAGGCATCTGCAGATCCAAAGGACCTTTACTGATAGATAACTTGTAGCATCACTTGTAAAATGAATAAAAATGATGGAAAACTCCGTCGAATAATTGAAACTACTATAAGATACTTTATTTACTCTCGCGTGACTGATTTCAAAAAAATCGTGCCAATAACAGATTCTGTTACACGCGATGTTACGTTACAAACAATTTTTTGCAACTGTCTTACTTATTTTCTTGTTTCTTATTGATATTATTTAAAGCCGGGTGTTCGATAATAATAGACAATGGTGTCTAATAATGTAGGTCCGATCACTAAAATTGGACTTGCTAACCATTGCCCAGTAGGACGTGGTCATTGTTGACGTCAATTCAAGCCTCAAATTAAATAGCAAAAAATTATAGCATTAAAAGATAAATTACAACTATTACTATTTATACATTATACTTGCTAATTGATGACAATTTTTAATTTACTGTGACCATATTACCTCCCTTTTTGATAAGGTGATCGGAAAGTTGCGGAAAATATGCATGCGCATGAATTTTTTATTAATTAAAAACATTACTTTAAATAATTTAGGACACTTCTAGAACAATAATCACTCTAATTTACCGAAATTTCAATAAAAATTCGATACAGTTATATATTTTTGATTTTAAGTTTCTGCAAGCGAGAATAAAAGCGCCATATCGCCGCCTAGCGGCAGCTTTACGAATTAATTTCCAAAAAATTACTTTTTTGGCTAAATAATTAATAATTCAAGATTAAAGGCCATATTAAAGAGAATTTAAGTTATTTTATATATTTTTTAATTAATATTCCTAATATATATATATATATTATATTTTTTTAAATTTGTTGGAAATAATTAAATTTATGACAATTCAATATAGAAATTGATATTTGAAGGTTTTAATTATAAAAACTTGGATTTTAAGTTTCTGCAAGTGAGAATAAAAGCGCCACCTCGCCACCTAGCGGTAGCTTTACGAACTAATCGCCAAAAAAATCCTAAATTAGAGTCTTATCGCCTATGGTTTATATTTACAGTCTCCAGTGGACAATTTATTGAAAATTGTTCATAATTGATGATTAAAATTGAAAGTCAATTATTTTATTTTTACCAAAAAGAGTGACTCTAAAAAGAACGATTTTATCAAACCATAGCAAATCGCGTGGGCATGGTTATAAAATTAAGATGACCTTGACAGAAAAAGTGCAATTTAAAAATGCGAATGGCCTTGATTAAAATTCGTATACCTGTATAATTAGTGATAAATTAATTTCAAAGAAAAATTTACAAATATAAGAATGATATTTTAATTTTATTGAAGTTGTAGTAGTTTGCATATGAGCAATAACCATTACGACTGGAACTATTTTAATAACACGGTTACGAGGATACAATTGCAGTTAGCAGTGGACTAGTACAGCGATCTTTGATAGAATTTAATAAATAAAAAAAAAAAAAAAAAAAAAACGAAAACGGAAAAAGTCAGGAACAATGACAGTAATAAGTGGGAACATAAATAGTTTATGTCTGACAATTGTCTGTTAATGTATTAAGTAAACAATAGGTAAGAGAGATGTAGTGGAAAGCGATCTACCTATGACTAGCATTAGCTACAATCTAAAAATAATAATAGCCTCTCTTGCCAAATTTCGACAAATCTAAAATGCTCAAATCCTCGAGTCAGTTTGCGTTTAACCACCGACGGCGCCATTCAACATCTGTTACTTGATTCAATTCAAGACGCGAAATAAAAAAAAAAAGTTGTGTGGATGTTCCTAATAAAACGTAATATCTAATAATGAATTCCTCTGTCACTTGAATCAATGTTAGTTTGTTTATTAAAATAAACAATTTTTATTATTTTTCGTATTTATGCCGGCCAGTCTGCTGAACAAAGCCTATTTCGTCTGCAATGATGACTACGTTGTAAGTTGTTAATCACTAGCATGTTTACTAACTTTTTTCTGATGTGAGCTCTTAAATACGACAAAATCGTCTGTCTGTTAGCGAGAGAAAAACCGCCGTGTAGCCACCTAGCGGTCAAGCATGAAATTATCAACTAGAAAATTCAAATTCTTACCTTGAAATTGACTTTGTCTTGAATTTCTAGATGTATGGTCGCTACACGAAGGACCTGGGTGAATTTGCAAAGGAAGAAGCACGGAAACTTAAGTCCCACGAGAAGGCCCGAAGAAAGCTGGACAAGGTCAGAGCTGAAGACTTGAGAAAATCACGACGTGGCCCGGTATGTCGAAAAGCAGTAGCGTTGCTAGCGTTCATCTGGAAGCACACTGGAGCGAGGTTGGGGGAAGATTGGGTGTTCCTGGCTCTGCTTGGAATCATAATGGCGCTGATCAGCTACGCGATGGACCGCGGAATATCCATGTGCAACAACGGTTAGTATAAAAGTTTCACCAAAGCGAAGCCTTGAAACTGATTTTAAACTTTTTCCAGCCAGGATATGGTTGTATCAAGACTTGACGTCGCATCCGGCGTTGCAGTACCTGGCGTGGGTGTCTTTGCCAGTGTGCCTGATCCTCTTCAGCGCGGGGTTCGTCCACATAGTAGCTCCCCAGAGTATCGGGTCAGGAATTCCCGAAATGAAGACCATTTTAAGAGGAGTAGCCTTGAAGGAATACTTGACCTTCAGGACCTTGGTAGCGAAAGTTATCGGACTAACGGCTACCCTAGGCTCAGGACTGCCCCTAGGAAAGGAAGGTCCGTTCGTCCACATCGCCAGTATCGTAGCAACCTTGCTGTCCAAGTTGGTGACCAGTTTCCAAGGGATCTACGAAAACGAGAGCCGCAACTGCGAAATGTTAGCCGCAGCGTGTGCTGTTGGAGTTGCTTCGTGTTTCGCGGCTCCAATTGGAGGTGTTCTGTTCAGCATCGAAGTAACAACAGTCTACTTCGCCGTAAGAAACTACTGGCGAGGATTCTTTGCTGCGGTTTGTGGAGCGACCATGTTCAGACTGCTGGCGATCTGGTTCCAGAGAGAAGAAACGATAACCGCGATGTTTGCAACCAACTTCACAATGGACTTTCCGTTTGATCCCCAAGAGCTGTTTATTTTCGCTTTAATTGGGGTTGGAAGTGGATTAGGGGGAGCTTTCTACGTCTGGTTGCACCGACAGTACGTTATATTCATGCGGAAGAACAAGAGTATGAACTTGTTCCTACAAAAGAACCGATTTCTGTACCCAGGAATCGTTTCGCTGATGGTAGCTTCGGTGTCCTTCCCAATGGGACTGGGCCAGTTCATGGCTGGGGAGCTCAACACCCACAACCAGGTCCAAGGACTCTTCACCAACTTCACCTGGACCAAGTCCGGACTTAGTGTCGAAGAAATGAGCGTAGTTCAGCATTGGTCCACTCCATATTCTGATGTCTTTGTGGGGCTGTTTGCTTACGCGCTGTTCACCTTCGTGTTTTCGATTATCTGTTCGACAGTTCCTGTGCCTTCGGGGATCTTCATTCCGGTGTTCAAGATTGGGGCGGCTTTGGGCCGGGCTGTTGGTGAAGCAATGGCTCTTTCATTTCCCAACGGTGTCAGATATGGCAGATTCAACACTCCTATCACACCAGGTAAGGTTAATCAATCTTACCACTTAGGATCATTTTAATTGGTGTCTTTATGTACAGGAGGGTACGCAACTGTTGGAGCTGCAGCATTTTCAGCGGGAGTTACCCACACGATATCAGTAAGCGTGATAGTTTTTGAAATGACCGGTCAAATCACTCACATTGTTCCAATAATGATCGCCGTGCTGATTAGCAACGCCATTGCGGCATTACTTCAGCCGAGCATATACGACAGTATTATTCTCATTAAAAAGCTACCTTATCTGCCAGATTTATTGCCCTCGAGTTCAGGTAACTACTCTGTTTGTTTATTCTACAATAACACTTGCTCCAACACTAACAACGCCTTTTCTTTATCGCAAGCGATAGGATCCAAGGTAAAGACTCTTAACTCCCACTTCGGTTAGCTTAAGTTAATAATTTCACTTCTTCCAGGCATGTACAATATCTACGTAGAAGACTTCATGGTCAGGGACGTTAAGTACATCTACCACGGAATCAGCTACCAAAAGCTCAAGGACACCTTGAAGGAAAACCGGAAGCTCCGCGGATTTCCACTGGTCGACAACCCGGCCTCCATGATCCTGCTGGGCTCGATCCAGCGACTGGAGCTGATAAAACTCATCGAGAAGCAGATCGGCCGGGAGAGGAGGCTCCAGGTGGCTCAGAAGCTTCACAAGGAAGCCGAAGAACGCGCTAAAGAAGAAATGGAGCGGCAATTACGGGATCCGGAGCGAACTAGGCGGCCATCGCGCTTCGAAGTGATCCCAGCTCCGGATATTCTGAAGATGCAGAGGCAAAGCGTCAGTGACTTGACCAATGTAGATCATCACACCTTCCACACTCCGTGCTTCGGGACCCAGCCCAAGAAGTCCATCCTCAAGAAAACCAACTCCTTTACACTCAAAGGCTTCAGTCCGTTGGTCAGTCCAGCGATGACTCCATACACCACAGTCACTGGCGCTGAGAGCAGGATCCGGCTGGCCTTTGAAGCCATCTTCCGCAAATCTGCTACGCTTCAAGACGTCGATCCTGATCCAGAAGTTGGCACTGTCAACGGAACCAGGAGAGACAGCTCTGATGAAGCCAATATTCCGCCACACACTCCCATGTTGGCGCCCAGTCCTGCTACTTCAAAAAAGGTCCAGTTGGTAGGTTTTGATTGTAGGTTAAAGGAAGGTTTGATTACCTCTTGATTGGTGATCTTCTATTTCAGCCGAGGGAAAGGGTAATCGACATGTCCCCGGAAGACCAAAAACGTTGGGAGGAAAGCGAAATGGCGGCGGATGTTGACTTTTCTAGGTGTCATATTGATCCAGCTCCTTTTCAATTGGTAGAAAGAACTTCACTCCTCAAAGTTCATAGTCTTTTTAGCATGGTTGGGGTTAATCATGCTTATGTGACTGCTATTGGGAGACTTGTTGGTGTTGTTGCGCTTAAAGAGGTACGATACTATCATTTAGACAATTTTGATTAATCTTCTTTGAAGTTTCTTTACAATTTTTCACAATTTAAAGCCTTAAGGCTAATTTTTATCAATTACAATGTTTAAATTCGAATCTTAAGGCTAATTTTCATCAATTATAATGATCAAATTCGAATCTTAAGGCTAATTTTCATCAATTATAATGATCAAATTCGAATCTTAAGGCTAATTTTCATTAATTATAATGTTTTCCCAAAAACAGCTGCGCTGACGATAACTCCGTCATCTTCATCCTAAAATAGCCCACTTTCATCAGTTTCAAAAACCGGCCGTTTCTAATTCGGCCGTAAAAAATTGAAGAATCGTTTTTTTGGAAACTTTTTGGGCTCAAATCGCATCTACACACTCCCTAGAATCCAGAAAAAAATACCCCGAGTCTCCAAGTTCATTTGCTTCGGAGAAAAACGGGTCACTTCAATCCCGCGATTCAGGAATTGCAAGTAAAAAGGTGGGAGCAACTTTTCGGGGCTTAGGAGTCAAGTTGGAGGCTTGGGGTATTTTTTTCTGGATTCTGGAGGTTCCGTAGATGTGATTTAAAAAAAAAAAGTTTGGAAAATGTCAAAGGAAGCATTTTTTACGACCAAAAAGGTAAAAGTGGTACGAACCTGCCCTTCAGGATTTGGGACGAAAATCGGCTCGCTTGGATAGAGACCCTTTTCGCTCCAAGTGACCCGAGTTTTGGTGGCAGTATCGACCTTGATGACCTGCAAATATATCCTGAATACAGAATCCAAGATATGAAACTAAACGGAGGTGTAACTGATCAGTAATTACCGTTCCGGGATTGTCGAGATCAACGTCGCTGGAAATAGCGTAGAAATAACGATACTCTTTGCCGAGACGTTCGTAATTGAACCTCGGAGTTTCGCAACCCAAGTCGCAAATCAGTTCTGGTTTTACGAAAATTTTTCCGTCCGGAAGGAAGTAAGCCGACGCTTTGCGGCTTAATATATCCTTTGTGTCTCTAAAATTACGATTGTTGTTGTTGTTGTTGTCATTAGAATTGACAGTTTGGTGCACAGTCTCAATCTTTATCAAATTTTCTTCACTTCTGTGACCATGTCCATCTTTCCCGAGTGGCAAGATAAATCTCAGAGGTCGTCCGCGGAACAATTCAGCGTAATTCGGATTTTTGTGCATATTCTTTATCGATTCTATGTACATGCAGTCAAGCATTTTAGCGTCTTTGTAGCAGCACAAATCAAGAACAATGTAATCCTTATCAAGCGTTTCAAATTGATTTATCGTGTGGAAGAAAAAAAATTTTTCTGCGGTAAATGTTCTTTTTAATTTCCCGTCGGTTCGCGATATCAGGTGAATAAGCGTCTGGAAATACATTCATGATTAACGCCTTGATAAAAATTAAACTATAGTTATTTACATTTTTATCGTGACAAATTTTTCCAAAATTTTCTAACCTCTGTAACTTTGGAAGGAATTGGAATTTAAGAGCTGGGTAAATTTTGCTGGATTTAGGACACTTTGAGCTACAAATTTTGTAGGAAAAGTTTTTTTATAGGCCATTTTGTTTAACTCCGACAAAATATCAGAACAGTGTGACCAAGTTGTGCCAATATAATCAAACGCAATAAATATCCGAGTTAAAATTTAAATCGTAGATTTAATGTTTAATCTAAGATAAATTTTGACTTGGGATATAATTAATAATAATCATAACTTATAAATACCGCTTAAAATCCAACATTCCATCTGTCTAAAATCTAGACCGGTAATAATGCTATCAAAATATATAAATTGAACTGAACAAATTCAACTGCGTAAAATGTACATAAAATTATAAATAACTACAATCTAAAGAAGCAATTGTTAATTAGTAATGTAATTTTGTAAATATTGTATAGTTGTGTACGGAAAATCTTAAAATGAAAATGCAAAAAAAAAAGACATTACAAATAATAATTTATTTTATTTTACATATTATTTGAGTTTATTATTATTAATGATACAAATTTTAATTATAAGTATTAAAAATATTTATTTGTCCATAGAAAACCACCCGTGCAAGCATTTAGGAACTGGCCCGGGAGTGGAAAACACAGTTCTGCTGATTTCCTTCATTGTTTTTGCATTTATGACAATTAAACACACATCAGACTCATTGTTCTTCCCAAAAACAGCTGCGCTGACGATAACTCCGTCATCTTCATCCTAAAATAGCCCACTTTCATCAGTTTCAAAAACCGGCCGTTTCTAATTCGGCCGTAAAAAATTGAAGAATCGTTTTTTTGGAAACTTTTTGGGCTCAAATCGCATCTACACACTCCCTAGAATCCAGAAAAAAATACCCCGAGTCTCCAAGTTCATTTGCTTCGGAGAAAAACGGGTCACTTCAATCCCGCGATTCAGGAATTGCAAGTAAAAAGGTGGGAGCAACTTTTCGGGGCTTAGGAGTCAAGTTGGAGGCTTGGGGTATTTTTTTCTGGATTCTGGAGGTTCCGTAGATGTGATTTAAAAAAAAAAAGTTTGGAAAATGTCAAAGGAAGCATTTTTTACGACCAAAAAGGTAAAAGTGGTACGAACCTGCCCTTCAGGATTTGGGACGAAAATCGGCTCGCTTGGATAGAGACCCTTTTCGCTCCAAGTGACCCGAGTTTTGGTGGCAGTATCGACCTTGATGACCTGCAAATATATCCTGAATACAGAATCCAAGATATGAAACTAAACGGAGGTGTAACTGATCAGTAATTACCGTTCCGGGATTGTCGAGATCAACGTCGCTGGAAATAGCGTAGAAATAACGATACTCTTTGCCGAGACGTTCGTAATTGAACCTCGGAGTTTCGCAACCCAAGTCGCAAATCAGTTCTGGTTTTACGAAAATTTTTCCGTCCGGAAGGAAGTAAGCCGATGCTTTGCGGCTTAACATATCCTTTGTGTCTCTAAAATTACGATTGTTGTTGTTGTTGTTGTCATTAGAATTGACAGTTTGGTGCACAGTCTCAATCTTTATCAAATTTTCTTCACTTCTGTGACCATGTCCATCTTTCCCGAGTGGCAAGATAAATCTCAGAGGTCGTCCGCGGAACAATTCAGCGTAATTCGGATTTTTGTGCATATTCTTTATCGATTCTATGTACATGCAGTCAAGCATTTTAGCGTCTTTGTAGCAGCACAAATCAAGAACAATGTAATCCTTATCAAGCGTTTCAAATTGATTTATCGTGTGGAAGAAAAAAAATTTTTCTGCGGTAAATGTTCTTTTTAATTTCCCGTCGGTTCGCGATATCAGGTGAATAAGCGTCTGGAAATACATTCATGATTAACGCCTTGATAAAAATTAAACTATAGTTATTTACATTTTTATCGTGACAAATTTTTCCAAAATTTTCTAACCTCTGTAACTTTGGAAGGAATTGGAATTTAAGAGCTGGGTAAATTTTGCTGGATTTAGGACACTTTGAGCTACAAATTTTGTAGGAAAAGTTTTTTTATAGCGATGATAGGTCTTGAGATTTTGGAGGTTGAAGAGGGGGGTGTTTATAATGTAAGTTCAAAATTTGGATTTTTGGGCAAACTTTAAAGGTTCATAACTTTTGAACTAATTGATATTTATGAACCGGACAAATTTTGTTGTAAAGAAGAGACTTTTAGCTACAACTTTTGTCCCAAACTATTTTTTTTAGAACGAATATTTTCCAAGATAAAAATTAAAGAAAATTGAAAGTGGGTCAAATTGAATTTTTGGAAAAATTTAAATTTTTGGGCAAACTTTAAATGTCCATAACTTTTAAACTAATTAATGTTTAGGGACCGGACAAATTTTGTAGTAAAGAAGAGACTTTTAGCTACAACTTTTGTCCCAAACTATTTTTTTTAGAACGAATATTTTCCAAGATAAAAATTAAAGAAAATTGAAAGTGGGTCAAATTGAATTTTTGGAAAAATTTAAATTTTTGGGCAAACTTTAAATGTCCATAACTTTTAAACTAATTAATGTTTAGGGACCGGACAAATTTTGTAGTAAAGAAGAGACTTTTAGCTACAACTTTTGTCCCAAACTATTTTTTTTAGAACGAATATTTTCCAAGATAAAAATTAAAGAAAATTGAAAGTGGGTCAAATTGAATTTTTGGAAAAATTTAAATTTTTGGGCAAACTTTAAATGTCCATAACTTTTAAACTAATTAATGTTTAGGGACCGGACAAATTTTGTAGTAAAGAAGAGACTTTTAGCTACAACTTTTGTCCCAAACTATTTTTTTTAGAACGAATATTTTCCAAGATAAAAATTAAAGAAAATTGAAAGTGGGTCAAATTGAATTTTTGGAAAAATTTAAATTTTTGGGCAAACTTTAAATGTCCATAACTTTTAAACTAATTAATGTTTAGGGACCGGACAAATTTTGTAGTAAAGAAGAGACTTTTAGCTACAACTTTTGTCCCAAACTATTTTTTTTAGAACGAATATTTTCCAAGATAAAAATTAAAGAAAATTGAAAGTGGGTCAAATTGAATTTTTGGGCAAACTTAAAATGTCCATAACTTTTAAACTAATTGATATTTAGTAACCGAACAAATTTTCTAGTAAAGAAGAGACTTTCTTCAAACAATAATTATTTACATTTTGATCATCATGCCACTTGAGACAAGTGCAAAGCGGCTGGTTCATCAAATGACACTTGACCATCTTGGTAAACGAAATGGCCAGGGGCTGCTCGATGATAATGAAGAAGTTATCGGTAATCCCAAAGGTGTGCATGTAGGATGGATTCATGCGCCATCTAGCAGGGACACTGCCAACTATCTCGGCTTGGTCGAACATCGATTTGTCTTTAACATCAAGCATCACACGTCAGACAATTAGATCAGACAATTAACCATAAAACAGAAAGTAAACTAATCTACTGATAAATTATGGGTACCAGCGTTCCGAGCAATCGGGAACTTGATGACGCTGTATTCCGGGCCCTTGGACCCAACACTGAGTCCCACATTGAAAACAGTCCCATCTTTGATCACATGTGGATGCGATGTGTGGTTAACGATCCCCACGTGTTTCGAGATGTTGACCTTCTTCTTGGTTTCTAAAGTCACTGGGTCGATTTTGTGGACCACTGGGAATTCCGTGAATGTGTAGAACTCATCGTCGAAAGGGTAGACGGATATCATTGTGTTGTCCGATGCGTTGTCTGCTGGGTTGAAAATAGCAGAAACTCTACGGAAGTTTTAATTTTGATTAATTCTTCCTAGTAGAGATAAAATTGAATTTTTTGGCAAGTAACTGGCCATTTTAATTAAACTTGCCAATTACTGATTAGAATCGAATGAAAACTTAATTATTTCTACTAATGTTAGATCAAATAATTTTCACAGGAAGACAATTACCGATGAAAAATACTCTGGCAAGGATCTGGAGCTGCTTTTGTCCCAAATTCCGTCAAAACAATTCTTTGAGCTTGCTGGTTTCTTTTGTAAACGTCTGTTTGTATGAAGCGCCTTTGGTACGTCGCTTTTCCATCAGAAATGTGGAACCTATTGATTAGTTTAGTTTTTTACTTAGATAATTTGGTGGGGATTAAAAATCAATCAAATTGCCAGAAAAACTTTTTAAATTTTGTGGCTGAAAATTATCCAGCGTAATAAAAAATCATTTTTAATTTTTTAATCCCTTAAAAATTGATTGATTAATTTATTAAGCTGCTAATTAATGACATATAAGCTTTTTAGAGTAAAAAAAAAATTATTACTTATATTTTAAAATTGAACTCTCTGGTAGCGAGAATATTTTGCGACCATGCGCCACCTGTCGGATATTTTTGGTACTAAATTTTATAAAAAATTATAGTTGGGCATATTGAGCCTTTTTAAGCTAAATAAAGCCTAATGTGGCCCATTTTGATAACATGCCATAGCGAAATATTGTTTAGTGAGAAAGTTATGGGATAAAATTAAAAAAAATTTTTTTTGCTTTATTTTTGAGAAATTTTTTAGTATAAAATTACCTGTGTAATAAAGCAGAGCTGTCAAACAAGTGATCAAATTCATAATTCCCAACTTTTAAATTTCCCGGGCCATTTCTCAGCAAAGTTCCTTTAAGCCATTTTGGAATTTCGCCAGTTGTCTTTCCAAAAATCGGCTCGACAACTTCCTTTTCACAAGATCGCATCCAAACGGAAGTATCACAATTCGGATAATAATTAATTTCTTCACTGACATTTTTAAATTTGGTCTCGCAATTATTATTGATATCCTTCTGTAATTTGGGCGTAAAGTATCTATCAATAGTCTTGGACCCATATTTGCCGGAAATATTATCAACCGATCGAGATTTTTTACAGAACATTTTCACGATAATTAATCACGTAATAAATTTTAATTAATCACTGTCTTCGTCAATCGGTAGCCGGTTTTCAGTCGCGGAAGTGATCAACGGTCTCAGAATTGCGGATAAAATTTTTTGAATATGCTTCTGCGGCAAGTCCATAGTTTGTTTTGGTAAAAGTTCGAACAGTTTTTTATTGGAATGTTGTCACGGCGAGTATTTAAATTTAAATGACAGCACTGGCCGTGAGCGTGACCTTTTAAGGGAGCCTTTGTGTGACCTTCAGCCGGCTAAAGCGTAATCATTTAATCTACCCTCCTCGGCCAATTGAAGCCTTATAAACTCTCTATTATTGATACACGTGTTTTTTTCGGTCTTTCCTTATTCTGCTTAGCTAGTTAGGCACGTGCTGGGTTTCCAGCATTTTTAGACGTTCGTCTTATTAATTGATTTTCATTTATTCGATTATATTTACTTCCTTGTACATTTATTTTGTTTTATTGCTTGAAAATATCGAAGAAATTTTTTGGATTTTAAAATAAAATTATTTTCAAAAGAATCCATCGTGGGTTAACTTTTCCTTACTGGCTAAGTGGTTTTACTCTTTCTCAACCGCGCGGATCGAACAGGGTTCGAGCCTAATCCGAGGTTCAATTTTTTTTTTTTTTAATTTTAAATTAAAATACTTTTTAAAAATTTTTAAATAATAAAGATTTTTTTATTTAAATTAATTTTATAATTTTTTTATTTTTTTTTTTTATCTAAAGTGAATTTTTGGAAATAAAATTCAAATAATTTAAAATTAAGAATTTATGTGGTAAAAATTATTATCAAAGTATTTTTATAAATAAATTTCTATTTTTACAAAAAAAAAATATTTTTTTAATAATTTATCGTAATGTTAATTAAATATGTAAATTAATAATTTGTAAGAGTTATATACAATGATTTATTGTTTTCCGGGTCATAACTCATGATTAATAAATATAAAAAATTTTTTTTTTTTTTTTTTTTTTTTTTTTTAAAGTATTAATTTTAATTTAAAATCAAAAAAAGAAAATAAACAAGATTAAATTGAATGAATTAGTAAAATTATTTATTTATCATTTTGTCAATAAATAAAAAATTATAATAAATGTGTGCTATAAATAAAAATCGTGAATTTTAAATACAAATAAAATAAATAAATAATTTACTTACCGGAAAAAGTTCAGAAATTCTGGGAACTTGATTAGTTACCGTCCGGATGCTAATCACAAAATTAGGAGATTTTCTGAGAAATCTTTCAGAGCCGATTGTTTTGTAAACATTGCTAATAGATCGTAATATTGCAAGTGTCGTATTGTTGGCACACAGTAGACGCATTTTTTTATTAATTGTATTGATGTTTAGGTAAGCAAAAACTTATTTAAAAATTTTTTAAGTTGTAAAATAACTAATTTTAAATTTTTTTAGGAAGTTTAGAATTGTTTTGTGAACTTTATAACAATAACAAACTTTTGCGGAGTTACAACTTGTAGGTTAATGCTTTTTATGCATTTTTCATGTTTATGAACGATCAGTAATGCAGAGAATTGTGTGACCATGAAATTTATTACTTTTATTTAAGATAATTTAATTGAGAATTTTTATTTATGCTGAAAAATAAATTAAAGTATTAAATTTTACTATCCTTATGATTATTTAAGCTTCTAATATTAATTTTTTAAGTATTAAAGCTTTTAAAAATTTTTTAGTTTGATTTTATATTTTTATTGAAAACTTTAATCACAAATTGTAATGTAAATTCATTGAAAATTAAAAAAAAAAAATTGGGATCGAACTAAGCTGGGAATCGAACCTAGATCTCTAAGATTACATGTAAGGTGCTTCTAGATATAAATAAATACTAGAAATTTAAATTGCACGCGCACTATTTATATTAATTTTATAAAATTAGACAAAATTGTTTTCAGATCTAGAGTAATTCACATTTATATTTACAGAATGTTCAAACTAGAAGTTGAGAATAATAGCAAGTTCTTAAAGGTAACCATAAAGACCAGGGTTCGAATCCCAGCTAGGTCCAATTTCAATTTTTTTTTTTTTTTTAATATTTTTTTATACTTTTCAGGGAATTTACTTAATAAATCTCATTAGTAATCCACCAAAAATTACCAAAATTACCAAAATTTTTTAATAAATTACATCGATTTAATTTCTAAATTAAAGAATAATGATTTCAGTCGAATTGAAAGATTGAAGGGGCTTTAATACATAAAAATTGATATTACAATCTTTGACATATCAATTAATTCTTATTATTATTATTATGAAAAAAAATTTCTAAAACAAATTGACCTATTTAAAAAAATATATAATAATAAATATTTACATCAAAATGAGTTTAATGAAGAAAAATAAAAGAGATTACAGATTACTTTCAAAATCACATGACGAGTCACATGGATGTTTTGTCTGAGATATGATAAAGCCCGAGGAGAGGTATTTGGACTGAGGCACGTGACGAGTCATCACATGTAAATAGTATAATGTACAAGTATTGATAAAGATATCGCTATCAATATTGTTCATTATATTATTATTATTATTATTATTATTATTATTATTATTATTATTATTATTATTATTATTATTATTATTATTATTTAAAATTTTAATAATAATAATAATAATAATAATAATAATAATAATAATAATAATAATAATAATAATAATATAATGAACAATATTGATAGCGATATCTTTATCAATACTTGTACATTAAACTATTTACATGTGATGACTCGTCACGTGTCTCAGTCCAAATACCTCTCCTCGGGCTTTATCATATCTCAGACAAAACATCCATGTGACTCGTCATGTGATTTTGAAAGTAATCTGTAATCTCTTTTATTTTTCTTTATTAAACTCATTTTGATGTAAATATTTATTATTATATATTTTTTTAAATAGGTCAATTTGTTTTAGAAATTTTTTTTCATAATAATAATAAGAATTAATTGATATGTCAAAGATTGTAATATCAATTTTTATGTATTAAAGCCCCTTCAATCTTTCAATTCGACTGAAATCATTATTCTTTAATTTAGAAATTAAATCGATGTAATTTATTAAAAAATTTTGGTAATTTTGGTAATTTTTGGTGGATTACTAATGAGATTTATTAAGTAAATTCCCTGAAAAGTATAAAAAAATATTAAAAAAAAAAAAAAAATTGAAATTGGACCTATAATTAATAAAATCAAAAAAAAAAATAATAATAATAATTGCAATAAATGCCGTGCTTTCAATTCCTGTGATCTGAATCGATCCCTTGTTAATTAAAAAACAATTATGTAAGAGTAACAGTTCGCTCAATATCCTCGTGATTGATAAGCTAGCTATCGTAATTTGTCTTGTAATTAACTTATTGGATAAAAATCCATACGGAGGATTAAAAAGCGGATAGATTGATTTACAATTAGATAAGAAGGATTATTATCTATTGAAATCTTTTTGTTATATAGGTTACGGTCGGGCTGTAGATTGTGTGTAAAGCATGTTGCATTTGATGTGTTGGATTGCTAGGTGATGTAATAACATTGACGCCACGCAGTCTGATCATTATTTTATATTTGAATTTATTAGTTTTTGATAATTCTTTTATTTCATAGATAACATCTTGCTTTTAAGTTATCTACAGGTCAATTTGTATTTTTTTCTTGGAAATAGAAAGTTTGTAATCTTCTTGAACTATAAAGTCAATGAACTCTGCGTCAAACTACTTTATAAGTACATTTTTGCGTAATAAAGTCGATTTTTTTTTTTTCAAGATTTTAATTTCCAAATTTTGACAAATATTTTGAAACTCTGTAACTTTGGGAGGAATTCGAATTGAGGAGCCGGGTAAATTTTGGTGGATTAAGGACACTTTGAGCTACAACTTTTGTTCGAAAAAAATTTTTTTAGGATCAATATTTTCTCAGATAAAAATTGAAGAAAATTAAAAGTGAGGAAAATTGAATTTTTGTAAAAATTTTGATTTTTGGGCAAACTTTAAATGTTTATATCTTTTGAACTTATTGATATTTAGGGACCGGTCAAATTTTGTTGTAAAGAAGAGACTTTTAGCTACAACTTTTTTCCCAAACTTTTTTTTTTAGGACGAATATTTTCCATGATAAAAATTAAAAGTGACTAAAATTAATAATTTTTAAGGTGACTGTAATAAATATAATTAACCTTATCAAAAATTCACAGTGACCTACAACTACCCCAAATTAACAAATTGATAAATTGGAGATAAACATCACCCGTCAACAACATTATTATGACCTTGTGTAACATTTGTAATCCATTTAGCTGACCTCGGAATGCACGGAGCATTTAGTCCCAATCAGCGAAAAAATTAACATTCTCATCGTTAATATAAAACGAGTTTCCATCATCAACATCAACTGGAAAAGCTTGAGAGTCATCAAATATGTGCTTCACGTCTAGCAGTCTTTCAGGGAAATAAAAAAGTCGTATCCTTCGGTGCAGTCCTGCACACGCAATAATCACGCACCTCGTGAAAGTTTTGCAATAAATGCATGCACGAGAAAGTGATGCAATAGGAATAAATACTTCTTTTTTTTTTTTTTTTATTAAGGAAAGGATAATATTTATATTGATTCAATTTACACGGTTTATATTTATAGCCGACCAGTTCATAAATATCAGCATTGTGTAAAATTAATACAATAATGATAACAAGCTATGCTAATATATAATATATAAATATAGATTCTTTATTTTATTTTAATATACTAGCTTTGAATTTATGTTGAAGGTAATTTTATTGCCTTTATATTAACGGGAAAATTTTCCAGGATTTTATTTAAAATATTTTCACATAAAAAAAATTCAAAATTTTTGGGTGATTTTCAACGAGCTGTAACTCCGAGGAAAATTATCATACAGCAAAAAAAAAAAAGCAAATTGTAGCTCTAAGTGTCTAGTTTTCAGATATGACCATAAAATATTTTTTATCATGTTCGTGTCTGGAGAAATCCTAAGAAAACTACAAAAAATAAATTTTCCAAA